>JACXSJ010000875.1:39766-150797 GCA_014851325.1 Pentalonia nigronervosa | reverse complement strand
TTTTTTTTTTTTTTTTTGTCATAATTTATAACGTTTACAAGCCCTGTAATAATTATAATATTGTAAACACGAGTTTATGTATACTATTGTAGCTGTAACGTGATATTCTAACATTTATTTTATTTTTATTAGCACTTAAGTATGGAATGTTAAATGAACACACTTTAGATTCTTAATGAAACTAACTGGGAATAATCACATTATAGACTTTATACATATTCAGAGATCACGAGAGATTCTAAAACGTTTGTAGACATAATTTTAATCACCAAAAGTGAAGACATTTTTTTTACGCTTTGCACAGCTCGTTTATTGTATAATAATATCATCATTTTGAGTCAAATTAATTGTTAAGTTTCGCGCTTGTATTAATAATAATATATACAACAATTAAAAAACTATTATTATTTATTATACATATTAATTATAAAGGTATTGTTCGTTTTCATCTGGTTATTAAATTTTTGACAAACATTATTATAAATATGCACAAAAAAATATTTATGAAACTTGTAGCTCATGCTAAAAAAAAAACCAAAGTCGTTAAAAAGACCGATAATAGGCAGAAAAAATATAGTAAAAATACCCAAGGCTTACTAATTTCAAACCTTTGTCATGTTTATTTACATTCCTATATTTGTTTTAAAATAATTGAATATGTTTTTAAAAAATACTGGGAAATTCAAAAAATGACCTCTTCAAGACTTCTCAATACAATATTTGTTAAATTTAAATTCCATAAAATTAAAATTATGCTAAGAAAATGCATAATTATTTATTGACTTACTTACTTTTCTCAGTATGTAAGATAAAATTTCATAAGCAATGTCATAACATCAAGTAAAAGGATTTAGGCTACAAGTTCTATTATTTCGATGAATTTACCACAAAAGTACTATTCACAAGCTACATCTATATTTATTGAGTATCTATTAAAACATAAGATAAAAAGTCCTCCTAACTCATGAAAAAGTGGAAGACTCATCAATTATTCGAAAATCTATAAAATAAATTAAAGAACTATTTATAAACACATATAACCTCAAAAAAAAACTTCACATTTTTAATAAATATACTAAGTTGTAAGTTAAATAAAAAAATGCTAATAAAACTAAAAACAAATAAAAAATTTTAAGTCAGTTAATATATTTTTAAAACCGATTCTCCAGTCAATACCCAAAAAGCTGACGTGTAAAATTGTATATACCTTGGTAATAAAATAAGAGGCATATAATTTATTACGTTTATAGCATAGATAAAACTATATAGTTGATAATAAATATTATGTTCCCAAAAGTTAATGAAACTCATATATAGCCAACAGATAATGTGAAAATGACATTTCGTTATACTAGTTTTTATCACGTTAAATATTTTTCAAAATGAACAGTAATTTAATAAGTGTTCTGAAAATAATTATTCCCTTATTGGCTTGTTATCACTTGACCTTCCCGAAAAATAATATCGAAGGCCCTTGACTTCAATTGGTTCACTAATTAAGCCACTTGCCTCAATATTGTTTGAAATAATAGTGCGTATACGTGAGAAAAAACTTAGTCATGCACCTAATAATAATTTATTATTATCTTTCAAACGTTTGTGTTTGATAATAAAATTTAACAAAAAAAATAAGTTTTTACGAAATACCTATATATACAAGTGTTATAAACTTGTATGTTATTATTAGCAAACAAATTTGATGAACAACAATTTATTTCGTACAAATAAAAATATACACAACACAGAGTGTAAATATTACGTAGACAAATTTAAATATTAATAATTGTAAATTTTTGGCAAATAAATATCAAAAATGAAAACAATATCATTTCCGGCGATTTGTATAGGCAAGTCCTCGACAACAGTGCATCATTGTATGTTTATTATAAAAAATACTAAATAAAATTCTAAAATAATTATTAAGTACATAAATGTTTAAGAAAAAATGAAAGATATAATACGTATTATATGAATCTAAATAATTTAACAATATTTTTGTAGCTTTACAATAGTACGTGTATAAATAATAATTAATTCAATACATTCGGCGTATCAATATATTTTAATAATATTTTATGTTTATTTGACTTATATCGACTCGTCTTAATTAATAGTTAAGATTTAGTACATTTAACTATTCAAGAACGTATTTTTCAAATATTATATATTTTATTAATTAGACATCTACGTATATAAAATATTGTATTGTTATTGAACATAACTGCTTCATAATCTAATATGAAAAATTAAGTTCGGGTATATTTAATACTGAATTTTATTTATTTAATAGATCATTGTTAAGAACACTTATATAATACGTGAAATTTGAGTTCAGTGTAAAAACTCATTGAATAAGATTCACATAGATCAAAAAAAAAAAAAAAAAAACAATAACTGAGCTAGGGGCCTACGTACCATATTATACAAGGATCGTTTGTCATGAATAGACGGTAATATAATGTTTGTATTTTTTTACGGACACCCTTAAACTCCTCTTAAAAAAATAATTGAATTGCATATTTTAAGTAAACTCTCCAAAAACATTAATTATCCTCTATATCTAGTATATACACCACAAAATAAACCTACGTATGTATTTAATTGTATTACCAGTGAAACGTTTTCGAGCAATATGTGTTAAAACTTAAAATTGTTGATTAACTATTTACTGAATTATCGATGATAATTGATTAATAAAAAAACGAGTTTTGTTCATTGACAACTTGAAAATTGATAAAGAAATATCAAAACTCACAATTTTTATATTGAAATCAACGAACCTACATAAAAATGAAGAACTCACTAAAAAAATGTATCAATCATCAGCTATTCTATTTTTATGTACATCCGTGATAAATCGCAATATCAAAAATAAACGAAATCTATAAAAAGTGCACGATATTCATTATATTTACGAAAGAATTTTATTGCTCGTTAAAATGTTTGTATGGAAACAAAATATCGTAGAAAAATGCTTACGATTTACGGCATGGTTTACAATGGACGAGTATATAATGCAGACACTTTCATATCCTTACTATGGTGGTGGTTTTGCAACCTTTTTTGAACATTAAATTTAGATTTAAGTACAGAAAAATTCTACATCTGAATAATAAAACTTGAATTTCCCCAAGCTACAAAAAATTTTAACGAACATGTTTGAAACGACAATGTTAATTTAAATTTGCTATTTTTTTTTCGATAATATATACATATTTCAGTTGACAAAGCGTTTTAGATTTAAGCAGAATGTAAATTCGATTTATCATGTGAACATTCTCCTAATAAACATGCAAAATATAGCAAGCAAACTATTTATCCTTCCGTAAAATGTCAAAGCTATAGTGTAATAACATATTTAATATTTTTATAAATAAGAGGTATAGTTACCCACCGTTTTTTTAACAAAAACATACCTAAATATATTTTTTTATTTAACTCCTAATACTTGAATTAATGTAATGTGATAACAAACACAAAAACATATTTAAATTCTTTATAAAGTTCACTTAAAACTATCTATTTAAAATGTCAATTCTTATCTACCCTTAAATTTAAATTTAAAATGTAAACATTGAAGAATTTTTAAAACATCAATTGTACGGGTTGAAACAAAAAGCCAAACAAGTGGAATATTAATCTCAAAAAAATTTAAACTAATGTCAAGAAATTTAAATATATTTTAAAGTTCTTATCGAAGTACTAGGTGGTATTATCGGTACAATAGATAAATGATATGGGTATTATTTTGTTAAAAAAAAACAGTCGTGTAACAAATCTTCTCAAAAAAAAATGTTTAAAATGTATATAGATTATAAAGTTAAAGTTTCTAAACCTGATAGACCATATGAAAAAATCTTCTTACTTATGAGTGATAAGAGCCGTTTTTTTCCAACACTTTCAACATGTCATTAATGTTTGTATATACAATTGAATATTACACTCGAGTCTAAAATATCTTAACTATAATTTTTTAAATTCTACAATGGTAATTATTTATAAGGGATTTTAATAGGCAATTCGTTTGTTTATTACTTTAATAATACCATAATAATATAGTAGATAGGTAGTAGTTGTAACTCGTAACCTTCGGAACTTTGTTGTTGACTATTTTCTTCCGAAAACCGACTTGTGACGACAAATTTCAAAATTCATAATTCTCAAAATTGTTGAGAAGTATAAATTCGTATTATTATAATATCAGGCATAATAATCCAAAACATACTACTGAAATTTTTTGCGTAATTGAGGTATGCATCAAATCATATTGTGAACATAATTAGGAATCGATTGGTGCCGCCAAAAAAATGAAAAAATAATTATTATCTGTATAAATTATTATAACAAAAAAAGCAGTTTGACCAAAACGTACTATTTCTAAATAATTAATCTTTGTAAATTAAAGAATTTAAACGTTTTTTAAAACGTACTATTGCCCAAGTTAAACCATGGATATCATTCTCAAAGTTAGAAAAAACGAACTAATATATACGATTTGTCGGCATTTACTTATTGCGCTCTTAATAAAAAAAATTTATACATATATTTAATTTTCTACCTTTTTTTAAATTTTTACCCAAACTTATTTGTCAATACGCTCTAATTGGCAGATGACAATTGTAACATTTACTTATATATCTAGTGGAAACTAGTAGTTATTATTGTTACACCTATACAAAATACACATTCTAATACATTTAAGATTTAGTTAATTAAAGACGTATTATAATAAATACATACAACGAAGTATTCAAGTATATATATATATGCATAATATATTCATATCTATTACGTATTTCATTAATAAAATAAAGGTTGCAAATTGACACTCAAACTAAATTAATCTATAATTTTTTTTAAGCCCTTTGAATTTGTATTTACCTTATGTTTTAAGGATGGCCCTCTATAGCAGTGCTATACCTACTTAGTACTTAGTATAAATTCTTATTATCGTAGTTGGCCACAACCATAATATAAAATGTACACAAACAACAAACAAGTTATTCACAATATTTTATATTATAATAAATAATATAATACTATTCTGGCTATAAATAATATGTTTGTTATTAATTTTCTAAACTAACCATATATTATTATAACCATTTATTTTTTTATTAATGTTTCAATTTTGTTCAAAATACATTTTTCAAATATTATACAACAGTTGTAGCTTTCATGTATAATATATATATATATATATATATATATATTTTCGATTACTGTTCTAATTTGTATAGTTTCTAAAAGTTTTCCAAGATTGTTTTTAACTTTCCGTAGTTTCTTTTTGTTCGTAAAGAATAATATTAAGTTATTTTTATTTTTAATATAAAACCATAAGACTATTTTAGATTCATAAATCCATACATCAACAACAAATGCAATATTATTAACAAAGGATTTTATTTCTCAGAACACAAATTTAAAATAGTTGTATGTACCTTTATGTTTCATCACAATTAAGCTTCGTAGAAAATTTATTGAGTTCAAGCGATAGTAAGAAATTATTTTGATATAAGTATTAGTCAGCACAACTAAGCTAAACTAAATGCCTAAACCAAGTAAGATAATTTTATGTATTTAACAAATATATGTATTTTGACTTATTATAAATATTTTAAGTAATTTAATATTTATTGTACAGTAATAAAACATTATACAAGTTCTATAGCTTTAAACGTATTTGATAGAATAATGCTTAGAGTGCCACTTGTGATAGAGGCAGGTGATAATTCAGTGTCTAGAGGATTTTTGCAATTTATTAGATGGGAATGAAAATTATTGTATGCAGTGCATCGCCCCCGAATTATTAGTATCGCATATAATTATTATTTTATTTAATGTTGTCCCCTCACTTGTCATCATTTAATCTCCATCACTCACTATTACCAGCAGGCATCACACATACGAACACATTGTTCCAGGACCATAATTAAATGTTCATAAAGGAGTTTTGTAGCATTTTAGTCTGCAGGGTGAATAAAGAGGTTCTGCTGAAGGCTTAAAAATAGAAATTTGGCTGATGACTAAATTATAATATATAAAATAAAATATAGCAATTGAACATAATAAATATAATATTAATAACAAAGTTATAGTATAATAGTATTAGGACAGTATTAAATTTTAACAAGTATCCGGGAGAGGGCTAAACATCCTTTGAATAATTTAAAACGACTGTTATTATTATATCAAATAGTATATTATAATAATAGTAAAAGTAGTATATACGTTATAGAATAATAATTTATCTCTACCCCACATCACACGGATGTTATTAATTCGGGGAGTAAAAATAGGTATCCCACAAAAATAAAATTACCTATTTTTGAACCTGAATCCCGTAACCCACTATTCTCAAATAATATTGTACCCGTTTTAAACGCAAAGCCCATAAACAATTTTACCCGGTTTTTTACACAAAACCCATTATCTATGAACAATTTGATCCCCACTTTTATACCTTATACCCATTACTTGCAAACAATTTTTTTTTGTTTTGGACGTAAACTCCGCAAACAGATTGTACTTTGTTTTGAACGTAAAACCTACCCAAATTTCTACCCAGTTTTTATCGCAAAACCCAAGGGTGTTACTCATTTGCACCAAAATAAAAAGACATGTTTTTCCGATCGCCCATTTGCGTAAAATTTACCTGCATAAGCATTTTACATTAACGATAAATTGGTTAATTCATATATTTTAAAGACGTTGTGTCTGTAACGTATAATAAAGTTATTTTTATAAGTCAATAGATTTTAAATATTTGTATATTATTGCGCAGAAAGATTGAAAACAAGTTTCATATCAGTTCTATTATGTTGTACGATATAGGTATCGTTATTCGTCAAAAAAATGATTGCAGTGGGATTTTATTAGACAGTTTAACCTTTCTCGATCCAAATGAAATTTTCGATTGATGTAGCGATGGTGATAAATGATAAATATTTAAATATAAAATCGTATCATTTAAAATTTAAGTTCAGTCCACCATTGTATACTATAACAACAATATTTATTTTATATCAAATTACTAATATAGATAGGTAATACAAATAACAATAAGTTAAAATAAATACGTTCTCTTTTTAAAAACAAAGCTTGAGCTAAACAGGCAGAGAGTTTGTTACATACTGTAATTTCATTGTGTATATGGTGATTATTTTAAAAGCTAACGTCCATTATAAATAATTATTGAATACCAATTAAATAATTATTTGAGAGACGAAAAGTATTGACATTTCTTAAGATACTACAAATCAATATTTTTGAAAATAATTGTATTTTTTACCATTTTCGGTTTCTTAAGTCATTTACTTTTTTAATGAATTTATTTTTGCTTTTATATATTTAAGCAGAATCAATTAATACATCAATTACTACGATTTTTAAATCACCATAACACGCATATCTTATTCCAAACCCATTACCATCAACCTATTATCCTTAGTACAACAAAAAGTAAAATAATTCAAAAACAACTAGTAGAAATTTTGATTTGGAAGCCTTAAAATTTTCAGAAAAAATGCCAGCTAAATATTTTAGAGTAGAAATAGAGGGTTGTCGTTTTAAAAACAGAAGTTTATATCTTGACACTTGATAACAGTCAGTTTCTTCTTTTATAAGAAGAATAGGTGGTTTCCATTAGTTGTTAAATTTCTGTGATGAATAATAATGGTTAAATTAAATGCTGCAAAAAAATGATTTGTATGGCTATAAAACAGGTTAAGATGATAATGTAATAGTATGATAAAGGAATACAATTCCGGTTATTATTTTATAATTTAAATAATGTATATTTATTTTTATGTGGCATTATAAGCATATTTTTTTCCCATTGAATTATTATTATTTAAAACGGAAATTATTTATAAGTAAATACAAAAACTTTTCATTAACAAAAAAGGCTCATTTAAAAAACTGAAATATTAGCGATGTATAAGTATATTTGTTTCAACTTTTAACATGACTAGGTAGTACAAAAGTAGTAATTATCATAAAATAAAAGAATAATCAATGTGAAATGTTCATAAGTAAAATTTAAAGTACTTATGTAAGAACGGTATTTTTAAATAATATTGAATACCCATTAAATTAAGGTATACAAGTTTTTTTTCTTATAAGTATTTCATCGTATTTAATACATAATACTAATTTTGTAATTTAAGTTTAAATTTAAATTTAAATTTTTAATATATAAGTTTATAAAATAAGTAAACTTTGCATGGTAAATATTTTTTTTTTTATATATATATTATTGAAAATATTTAACAATACACTATAGTAAAAAAACATCTTTCCAAAGTCTAAAGATAATAATTTGAAACCATAGCCTCAAACATACAAATTCAACACCAATTTTTTGTTCATTTAAGTAAGCCGGTAAACGTTTAATGTAAATGTTGACTTAAAAAAAATTTCTATAGTCAAGTATAAATTATATATTTACTGATTCCGACTTAATATCTGTGTCCATAAATTTCTTATGCTTGATTTAAGTTATATTTTACTATTGTGTGATAATTTTAATGTGTATAAGGGAAAATATATTTTTAAGAAAATAGCTGCAACTAAATGTAAGTTTTTGATAATTCATAAACATTTAGGACTGCCGTTTATTTGTCGAATTATCATTTATAAATTGCAGTAAGTTATATTAATATTTTAAAGATTATTAAAGCTTCTGTGTATTACGTCATATTTTATCTCATAATATCTTATATTTTAAATTTAGTGTTAAGCAAATTGACAAATATTTTTAGAATCTAAAAATACTCAATTCATACCCAGGTCCGAATAGGCAAGTGGAGCATTCAAAATAATCTCGAATGGCCATTAAATCTTGTACTGATAGGACTCATATACTCTATGTTAATATAACATTAAACAAGGTAATGCCTTATTTTCGATTTCGTTAACAAATGTAATAAAGTCATTATTATTTGTTAATATTAAAATTTAGCCAATATGGGCCGCTATAGCAAATTACGGGCCGGGAGAAAAATATTTCTCAAAGGCCCGAGATTACTCCGGACTTGTTTATATCTACCCATACAATATATGAATACAATTTAAAAATTAGATTTAAACACAACATTAATGTAGCTGATAAAAGTAAGTATGGACGTAAAGTAGATAAATAGGCAGACTATATTATATAAAAGATCCACCTTTTTTATGAATTTATTACATCCGCCCCTCCGTTCAATTTATTTGTTTCTATGTACGCCTCTGCGGGTGACGATAAATAATTATATGACCATAATGTTGTAAGATTGAAGGCATGTGTTATATTATAAATATTATAAATCATAATAAATCGTGCACTTGGTGTAATATAGCAGACGCTAGAAATTAAAAAAAGACACCGCAGTGTACCTGCCTACCTACCGTTTGTTCGTGAATATAACACAATTTATACTCATAACTTCGAAGATGAATAAATTAGTTAAAAGTAAAACATCGCGTTCGCGACTTTATAATTCGATTACACAAACTGTCTGACGATTATAGTCGTACGGGAGCACTAAAGTTCTAGTCCGCCATGGGAGGGAGCTTCGTCTGTGTCGCCGGATATTACAACAGCAGCAATAATAATAATAATAATAACAATTACAATAATAATTTAATAAACTACCAGAAATATCCATTTTCAAAAAGTCCAGGTGGCCTTATTCCTTACGACAGCGGTTATGATAGGTACCAAGTATAATTGTGGTGGTGCACCACTGTAACGTAAAATGCAATCGTAATCAGGGCTTTCAATTTACAAACGATATAATAACGTTATATACGCCATATAACAGAAATAACTGACGAATAAAAATAAAAAACTGATAAAAGCTAAACGTATGAAATAAACAATGAAAATTATATGAATAATAAATAATTTAAAATTTACTCACGTCTAAAAATTCCCAAAAATTATATTTTGAAAAAAGTTTTTATGATTTAAATTTAAAATAATTTACTCAAAAAATATTGATATTTTATAAAAATTGTATAAAATTAACCACTTAAAAACATTTTTTAACCATCAACATTTTTATTATAACCAAATTTACAAATTGAATATTTTAAATTTTTCAAAAAATAAATTGAATCAAATTTAATTTTTTTTTTAGTTTTAAAAAATAAACATATACAATTATATATTTTAAATATAACACAAGCGTCTATAAAAAAAAAAAAAAAAAATGAAATTTGTAAACGTAATTAAAACGGAAAGCAATTTTCAAGAATACTTGAATATCACAAAATAAAACAAAACGATTAACAAAATAAATAATAAATCATTATACAAAACATAACGCAAAACGCATAACTAACAATCCATTTAAAGATATGAAAATCTATTTATTAAAAAGTTATAAAATCGGTTTTGTAGAAATATTTATTCTACGCGAATTATTTTTATCAATCCAAGAATTTATTTTATTCCGTATCCGGACTATTTTCCGCATTAGATATTATTTTTAACGATAAACGCCAAAGTTGTAAAACATTTAGAATGTTTAGATTGTAAATAACGTAAAACGAAATTTTTTTTCAAATGCAAGGCCTGACCGTCATATATTGTCATATATTATAACCTAACCTATATAGATACATTAATTGTGTTGTATACAATATATGTACTAGAAATCATATACCATTGCGGTGCACAATAAATCACTGCCGTTAAGACGGACGAGATCAAAAAATTAATTAAACATATATATTATATAATATATAAACACCCACACACCATGATCCGATCTACTGACAAAAACAATTATTTTAATCTCTAGGCTTAAACGCCGGAAAAACGGTTTTAATTAAAACTACACGTGCGACGATCGTTTGGGACGCATGGCGAGAACACTGTCGCAAATCCGCTGTTAATGGGCGGACGTCGAGTGAAAAAAAGAAGCTTTCACGCTGGTTTGAATTATTTATCGTCCAGCAGTCTCGTCGAGATGTGTTTTGTTCTTAAAACTTTTTCAATCCACACCACCGCAATAATTTATTTAACCGTCCCCATACCACGCGGGTTTAATCACGATTTCAATGTACTATATTACAGGTGGGAGATTCCAACCAACAGACCACTTGTACGATCTGCAGACTGCACTACTGCAGGCATCCAGCCTCTAATTGGGTCGGCGAGCTACTGAGAAAATCTCGGCGGGCCGTTTAAAATCTAGGCTGGTCATGAGTGTTTGGCTGTAATTTTTTTGTTTATATCATAATGAGAAATTAGTGCAAGCATTAGTAGAAAATAAAATTAAATCGAATATTTTAACCATACAGTAGCTGTAGCTGAGTCACATGTTATAAATCCTTAAACTCTGTGAGCCGATACCTTGTCTATCCGACGCTGCAGGTACCATAACGTTACGATGCTAGTGTGTGGTCATTGTTCAATATTTTACAACTTATTATCTGTGGCTTACAATTATTGTCAGTGATATAATGTGCATTTTTAAATTGTATTATTTTACATAGTCTCGTAACATGCAATACACTCCGGTAATGTTCTTAACTTTATGTTTAAGAATAAGCCAGTTCACACTAATATAAATTCTAATACTGCAAGAATGATTCTGCTGAACACAAATAGTAATACATAATGTTACGATTATACTAACAAATAGTGAACTGACATTCTCTTATTTTTTTAATAATTAATATTATACGTTTATAATAACAAATATATATATAATAAACAGATAACCACAGCACGTTTAGTTTACAACAGCTACGTGGTTGATGCTAGTTTTTTGTTTTAGCTTTGGATTTAGTAATATTCGTAAAAAAAAATTGCCATACATTTTAAATTTTTGTGTTATAAATTATATTTTGAAACGATATATAATCGATTAAATGAAATAAACGATTTTATTTATTTTAAGCAACTCCAAATGGATAAATAGGCTTTTTGGAGAGGAGGGTTACGCACCAAATCAGCCTTACACTAGTCTATATCACTTAGCTTTTCGTCTTGTTATTCTGGAGTATAAACTATATAAGTACTTACCTAGTACCCACACAATAAATAATTACTTTACCAAATGCTTAAATTACTGCTACTGCGATAATTAAAATCGAATAAATAGTTATTTATATTTACATTTACATTTTCATTTAATTCTTATATTATGTACAGAATGATTGTTTTTTAGTAACCCAAGAAAATACAAGTGATTTTTAAATTATTTTTTTTTATCGTTAAAGAATTTTTAGGTAGATATTATATTTTACATTGATCAGTATTTGTTTTTAAAATGAAATAAAACAAATTATTTTCATATATTTTCTAAGATATTTGCCGGTTCACAATAAATCAACCACCACTAAGTGCCTTCAATTTATTTGTAATGATACAATATTATTATAATATATAGTACATAATCTATATTATACGTATATTTCCATGAACATTCACATTAACTTACACAAATTAAACATGCGCACTTTAATAGTAATACAAGTTTTTGATCTATAAATTATTGAAAATTTCTTTTAATGTTTATACTTTAATATAATAAAATAACTATAAAATATCATGCATTACATTTATAATATATAATAATTATTAAACTATTTTCCTACATCGTGTGGGTGTCGATATTATGAAGTTCACTTAGAAAATGTATAAATATTTCCTGCAGTTTTCGAGTGAATAGGTTTAAAACTATATTATACCAGATAAGTCAACTTTGAAAGCTTACCATTATAAGAAACAAGAAATAAACTTTTAACTAGTTTTCAGACCACCAATACCGATACCATTTATCGAATCTTCGGTTTATATTAATTTCCCATTAATTAAAAATTATGGTAATATATATCGTTAAATTTAGAACGAAAACCGATCTTTTCTTACTTCATATAATTTTATTTTATACCTTATTATATAGGCGTATAATAATAAAATTGTACCTATGCCATTTCCAATAAGTGTTATTTACAACAATGCGCCAACGAACATTTTCTTTTACCATTATTATTAAAGTATTATATTATTATGTTAGGTATTGAGATTGAACAATTTATAAGAGCCTTGTGTAAAATAAACTTACAAAAAACACTCAAAAAAGGAAAATTTTATCTCAATTAGACGTATTGTTATTTAACACCTTACCGTACGTATTTCCTTTATCGTCTTATTATTGTTTCTTCATAAATATTATTTATTATACATATAACACCCAGATAAATTCGTTATTAGTTTCAAATAAAATGATATAGAACTACTTTCAACTAGAGGTGTATAAAAATGTATAAAAACTGCAAAACGCAACGAGTTGCATATATGCAATACAATCACGAGACTACACTTGATACTATAATTATCATATTATCATTATGACGGTGTCTCCATTATTATTCAGTTTATACATATTTGACTTTCTCAGAACTATAAACACTGAAATAGCTACCATTTATTCGAGTTCTGATAAAGTTGAAAATGTAACCAAAAACATCCAAACTCATCTCGACGAAATCCAAAAATGGGCGTTAGATATAAAATTGTCCTCGATCCATCGAAAAGCACAGTAGTTTTTTTACATATCGTAAACTCAAAAACTATACCATTCTATTTCTCAACGACCACATTATAGCTGATAAATAATATTAAATATATTGGAGTTATATAGAGAAAAACTAACTTGAAATTCTCACTTCAGATATTTTGAAAGATATATCTTCCAAACTACAACAAAGATACCTACGTTAAAAATATTATGTCTACTAATTAATCTTAAAAATTCATTCAGCTGGAAATTTTCATTATTATTACATGAACAAATATTCGACTACTACTATCTGGGGAAAATGTGTCCTAACTCACATAATAAAAATACAAATCCAAAGTCCTATGCGTGTGATTTCAAATGATCCCCGGTGGGTTTGAAACGATGCATTGGAACACAAATTTTAAAATGCCAACAATAAGAACCATGAATGCCAAGGAAATTATCGATAAGCCTATTCGGGCATTCAGTCATCCAAGCCTATGCAAGAGATGCACGACTACACTACAGGCTAAATCAGTGGCGCTGATCCTATGGTTCACCTGTGACAATTGACATGAGTAATTTAAGGGGAGAGCGGTTGGTCGCTGTCAGGTTAAAGTCAAGATATTTTGTGATAAAATGAATTTCCGGAGTGGGTGGTAGGTGGCTATACAATATAGAAAATTTCCATAGGTCTTTCAGATGGCATAGGCGCCACTGGGCTGAATATCGTTCTAACAAACTCAGATTCCAACGTGGTTGCCCCCACGACGTTTTAAATTAGTAGATTATATTTTATTTATTATTCTAAAAATAAAATTCATGTTAAATAATTATATATAATTAGTTAACGAGGTGCCGTACCATCTTTAATATAATTTTATTAGAAACGCTCATCTTTTAAGTTTGGTAAACTTAGATTTAAATCTTGAGATTACATATTATACGAGTTGTAGTTGTGCAGTTATAAGTAAAAGTGAGATACTCCAATACACGACTTTGTGTTCTATAATTATTATCGTCAAAAAAATTTTAAACACTCGAAAATATTTATACACGACTACAATGTATATGAGTGTATGAACAAAAAACTACAACGTGTTAACATATAACATCAAAATAATTAGAATTTTCCGCACCAAAATATTGTACACGAGGATTAAAATGTAGTCGACCATTATTATAATCCAATAAATCACAGGCGTAATGATTTAGTGGTTATGCACAGGTCATCTGCATAATATGTGCAATTATTTTATTAATGTGAAACGTGCATAATACCTATTATTATTATTTTTTTTCACAATAAGCGATTTTCATACGATTCTAATGATTTGTTTTATCAGCGTGAATCCCACAGCATGCAATTTTATCTTTATTATACATGGATTTACGTGTAATTTTTATGAGACATAAATAATAATGTTATCCTGAAATAAGAAGTCAATCTAAAACTAATGACGTTAAAAATGCATAACTTACAGAAGCTGTACACTGATAAAAGAGGTATACACAACATTAAATTTTTACAAAAATTCAATTTACAAGCGTTTATGTATTCGCCGATATTGCTTAAGTGCAATGCACTTAGGAAAACCTTATTACGACATGGAAAAATTCACATATCATGGTTTATTATTACTTAAGAATACCGACGTGATCATATTACACATCACAGGATTTATAATACGTGTCGTTCGAGTTATACTGGGTAATTCGTCTCAAGTAAAACACTCATTATATAGAAAAGTATAACATTTTTTCAAACATTTTTTTTTACATGGTTACAAGTCATTGCAAAACAACATTTTTTAAAAAAAAATAATATTTTTTCATATTTTTTATCTTAATAATTTTTCTAAGTATTTTACTTTTTTGAATGACTATATACAGTTTTAACTCTATATTCCAAAACAGATCATTTTCCCCATTATTTGATAATTAAAAATC
Source organism: Pentalonia nigronervosa (assembly GCA_014851325.1). NCBI lineage: Eukaryota > Metazoa > Arthropoda > Insecta > Hemiptera > Aphididae > Pentalonia > Pentalonia nigronervosa. The sequence goes on along the minus strand of JACXSJ010000875.1, from coordinate 135,345 downwards.
AAATTTCAAACTATTCGTTTATGAATTTTAAGTACTTAAAGTACCTTAGATGATCAGTGCTATGTACCTGACGATACATAATTTTTATGATTATGCAGGTGGCACAATCGACTTGATAGGTGGTTGACAAACTCTGTCACACGCTTGGGAAATTGACAAGGCTAGACCAGCTTCGAGAAAGTACTTGGGAAATTAATATAAGCAAATTCTGAGAATAGGACAAGAGAAGTCGTACTACAAAAGTGTATAAATACCCGGGAGCAGCAGAATTATATTAATATTTTGACTAACCGATAACCAAAATAATAACCACAATCAAATATATACACATAATAAATAATACAAATCATCACATTGTAAGTTTTGTATAGATAATAATAATTAACTATTAATATAAGAATATTCGATCAACGAATATCATTATCATAACAACCGCGGGCTATGGCAACTCGACGACAAAGCATGAGATCGATGGCATTTCCGGTAACTAGCACGTACGCACACGATAACGAATGAGGTCAACGCTATCTTGCTATGATGATGTAGGTACCAATAGGAGTAACCCATATATAAGGGAGCCCGAAACGGCTCCAATTCAGACGTGAAATTCCCGGGCTACAGCAAGCACCTTCACGCCAGTCTGAACATTGATTTTAATAAAACAACTCACTGCAATAATACAACAGTTTTATAATTTATTTAACACCACGACTACAAACTCCTACGTCTATCTCAAAGGTCATTCTCTGGCTGGTACACAACAGCAGAATGGAGTAGTACGTGGTTACCCCGCAAAATGTTGGTTCACTGTTCCGCTGATCTAAACTTTAAATACTTATAACTAGGGCTCGGAAGTTGTATTAGCTAAAAAATCTAAAATATACACGAATAAAATTTTAAATATGAAAAAAAAATTATTAAATATACTAAAAAAAGACTAATTAAACACCTACACAAAAAAATGTATTTCTTGTGTTCTTATTGAATTCAAAATTGTTTAACTAATTTTGATGGATTGTAATTTTTTTCAATCTAAAAATAATGAATAAGAGTTATTTAACGATTAATTTTTATTTTTTTTAATTCAGTAACCATAATTTAGATTATTGTAATTTTTATACCTATAAATGTATTGCATTTAAGAACAAGAACTTTCTGTATATTTTTTATATCAAACGAATGACGGTTGTCTAAAAGTATTCTTTTATAGCGCGAAAAACTTCTTTCGACATCCGATGAAGTTATGGGTGCATATATTTAGAGTGCGCCAAGTCATTCCTATTTAGGCCTTCTGATAATCCTTTCATCATTGATGTTGCTTCATCAGTTAAAATTCTTGATATTTTTATTGAAACATTAAAATTACAGTTTTTTCCAAACAATTAAAATTTTTTTTTCGATTGCAATGTTTGCCTCGCCAATAATGTGCTCTACTTTATTTTGACGGATTTCACTGTTGCTATTGATTTATGTAATGGAAGTTTCTGTGTTTCCAGTTGCATTATTGCTGCCGGTAAAAAACCATCATTTGCATAAATAAAAGTTAGGTTCATTTCCACAGAACGGTCACTTGCAATGAGTTTACCTTCTCTAATAGAAACTACACCGCTTGAATCTAGAAGTTGTAAAACTGTGTATATTTCTTTAAAATATTGACAGTAGTATAGTATGAAGCTGTTTATTTTAGCAATGTCCTTCAATGTGTTAGTATGGCTCTAGTGGAAGTAGAATTTTAGAAGCTTCGGTTTTAAATAATTATTAATATTTATAACCTAATTGTGTCCCGAAAATATCGATATAAATGTAAATAAAAAAAATACATTGATGTTTATTTTAATTTATAATATAGAAATATAAGTAATAAGTAAGTTAGGTATGTAAAAGAACTAAACAAGTAACAACATACAATACTATTAAAAAAAAAAACAAAAAAAAGATAAACTATTGTAGTATCATTAAAATTTATTTTTTCAATTTTTAAGCTATAATAAATATAATTTAAATGCATTTTTTGAGATTTTTAAGTCATTTTTGCATTAAAATCCCAGCCCTAATTATGATAATAACTTTTGTCGTGATATTCGTGGTAATAGTTATAATTGCAATAATAATAATTAGGTATAATTTAAGATATATGCTTAAAGATATATGTTATATTAGTTGAAATATCGTATTTTTTAAACTTTCGATTTGTTTTTTTAAGTATTCTAATTTAAAATTTTTTTTTTCTGTAATCTTTTTTTGTAGTATTAATGCTATTAATTAAGACATATGTATTAATCTGGAATGATTTTAAGACGTCAATGAATTGGAAAATATGTGGATGACTAGAATAAAAATATAAATTAAATTTGGAATAAAAAGCTTAACATGCATTCGTTGTTCTTCGTATACTATTTAAATATTTAGATCAAACATGAGAAAGAAACTTAGAATTTTCAGAAATATAGTTCTAATATATAGACTGTAAATTCTTCACAATCAGTTGACGCAATGGCCATAATATCACACAAACATATCACTCAGCATTTCAGGAGATAAAAAAGGTAGACCAAAAAAGCTCTTTAAAAATTTACCGTTTTCTATATTTGTTTTGAAATCATTAAAACCAGTAGTTTGAATTTTTCGCCACCTATAGAAATCGATTTTAGTGTTACGATACTATCGATTTTAGGGTTTTTAGTAGATAATATCGATAATAATTATATAGCTGACTAGCGTTCCCAAAACAGGACACAAATTGCCGGCTAAATTTACTACTTAAAAAATATACCTTTTTTTTGGGAACTTGCGTCCCGTATTTTTTCTGCTATTATATGTATTCCGTAAGCCAAACATGTGACCGTATATCATTTGTTAGTATAATACTTTTATAACTGTAATAGCTTTTTTTCATAAACGTATATAAGTTAAAGCTCATATACTATTCATTCAAAATTCGATTTTTATCATATATCAAAATACTTGGAAAAATATCCTGGTTTGGAATATGGAATCAAAACTCTATGGTGTCATTCAAAACGGTAATAAAAAATTGAACGGATAAAAAATGTATAAAAAAAAAAATATTTTAAAAAGTCTATACTTTTCAATATAATGAGTGTTTTACGTTGAATAGATCACCTTGTATAATATTATATCGTATCGAATTTTGAGTAAACACTATTATATTATAGTGTATACTAATTATTTAATAAATTTGACATCATCGCTTTGACACAACAACGAAAATGAATACGACTAGTGGGCAGAGATATTGTAATGATGCGTTAATAATATTATTATCATTACAAAATGAGATTAAACCTTCTATAAACAAATCGTGCAAACGGGCAATACGCAACTGTCACGATGATGTACGATAAGTTTTCTGGAAGACCTATATCCCTTCACTGCTGTCGTGTACCGGAGGATGACTATACCAGCTGCGGTATTCACTAAAATAATATGATAAATACATAATTCTACTATTATTATTATATCGCTGATATTATCATTGCTTACTCACAACTACAGTCAATACGGAGTTTATTACGGTTTTGAGACGCACTTATGTATAATAATGCATTCAAGTTGTACAGTATCTCGTATCTGTCTGTCTGTCTGTCATCGTATTTGTTTGTCTACGGTTTGCGGTAGTTGTACTCTGTTCGGCTGCACAAAACACACTCCGTCAAAAACAATAAAGGGCAAATAACGCAATCATCTGTGTGTATTGTCCCTGCAACACAGTAGCACACTGCACCGCAGTACCCTGCGCGAATAGCGAACGTTTCGTCCCCGCCAAAAAAAACGACTCCACGGACGTTTTGTCCCCGTTTATTATTAAGATAGGATTTGAGGACATTTGGCTTCCAGGGGTTATATATACTTATTTGCCTACCCATAAGACGTTTGGCCTCCGATATTTTAAATCACTAAATTTAAATCGATTTTTTAAACTTAAAATTTCAATTATTTTTAAAATGACCACATTAGAAATATAAAACTGAAATAAAAGCAAACATATTTAAATCCACGATAATCGTATATTGTATAAGCCGTACACGCCACGTATTACTTTTATGATTGTGTTCTCCAAATTTTAAAACAAAATTAATTCTATCGTTAGTAATAAGTGATCCATTACACAACCCTTTGTGAACACACATCCACTGGATATTAATTTTCACATTTTTTTGTTTATATTATAAATAATTGTTGTGCACTAATTTCTTTTTGTTTTTTTTTTTGTGGTTAACACCTCTATAGTTCATTGACGTACGCACAATTACACAGACAAACAATCACTGCGTAGTGTGCACTGTTATAAACGCTACTATTATTATCATCATTATATGTATATATTAGTCTTGTCTCTTTATCCTTATGTATGTTTAAGTCTTGTCGCGATTAGTGCTGAACATGCATTTTACATCATGGACGTTGTCACACCACCTAGTGTGTGAGAAGTCAGTCGATACCCATTCAGTTTTATAGAGAGTCGTTAGGACTTGTCAAATTTTTATATTAAATAACTTTTAAAGCACATTTACTTTTCATCGTCGATTCAATAAACTATATGTAACTTTAAAACGGTGTTACTTTATTTTTGGACGTCAGAACCCTTTACACTACCGAATTTTAACCGATTAACGGATATAGTACATAGATCTCGTCGGCTCAACCGAGAAATCTCAACTTCAACATAACAGCACTATATATTATAATATCCAGGACAGGTATAAAATATTATTTAATCTTTACAATATAAATAGAAGGTATAAGTGTACAACATTTTTCCACCGTCTGACAAATAAATAATAGTTCAGCAATACCATCTACCGATAAGACCTTTGATTAAGATAGATATCTATGGATAAAGTCATAAAGGTATTCGTAAAATTGTTCTTAAAAATAATTTTTATAAGAAAATTCTCTTTAACAATGTTATCCAAATACAATATTCACCAACCAACAAATGTTTGATGACCGTATAAATGTATTATATTTTTATATACTTAATTTACTTATATTTTTTTTTTTTGAATTTATTAATTTAGAACGTAATAATGACGTTAAAATTTCGATTTATTGTGTTATAATATAATAGTCCAAAAAATAAATTTCAATCAGATTTTTGTATTTCGAAAAACAAAAAATTATATTATAAGTATTATTTATTGTCAGTATAGATTTATCATTATATATTTTGTCGTTGTAAATATTGTACGTCATATTTTTATTTAAAAAAACAATCTCAGAGTTGTTTTAATTGTTCGTCGAATAATATTTTATTTTTACTTTTAAATCCAAAGTAATATATGTTATACTTTATTAGATGTGCACGAACCAATAATATTGTGAAGGTTGTCCAGTTTGTTACCAATTATTTTGGACCGGAATTGATATCAGGAGCGTCAACAAATAGTATACTCATTAAAATAAATGAGTCAACCACGGACTATACATACCTACAATACAAGGTATAATATAAGGTCAAAATACGTCGGAAACGGAATATATTTCTCATATAATATTCCATGTATAGAACTAAAAAAAACCCAGAAAAAATATCTCGTGGAGTATATTATGTTCAATTTCTGCAGACTTGGTAATTGGTGTTTAAATTCGGTTTTTGGATTCGCATATTTAGTTAGGTATAGTTCTAACGATAAAATAATGATCATAGCCCGCGTAGGAAAAAAGGATTTTACAACATATTCAAAATTCAATAAAATGTTTTTGAGTTATGCATAAACTTTTGACATTATTAATAAACTCGTTGCACATGTTATAATTTACAAGTTCGAACCGCGAGGTTTTAAATATTCTTTTTTCTAATAAATAATATTATATTATACCTACTCAGTTGATCGTAAAGCGAGAGAATACTTTAATGTCAACTAAGACGTGCAACTCCATTGTGCAACAATAATGTTCTTAGGGATTGTACGTATAATATTACGTGTGAAATATTTTTATAGGTAGATTAATAAAATATAGTTATGATATATTATGGACTCGTGACTTGGTATCGAAATACATAGTAGATTAATAATAATATTATAATTACATATTTTTATAGTGATTTGAAACTGTTCATTTAATATTTGTTGTTGGTAAGTTTTTCAAGAATGGTTTCCTATTTTCTGGCAAAACGTGATTTAATTTGCCAAAGATATCTGTTTTTTTTTTTTGTGATCAGTGGTCCCATGTGGTTTTTTTTGTGCACAGGCATGAAAGTTTTTCTTAGATATGTTTTATTAAGAAAATCTAATATTTGGTAATATATTTTTTAGGTCTGTTTTATAAAATAAATTAAAATTATTTCTTTCTATTCTTTCTTTTCAACTTTAATCTCTACGATGTCTTTTAATAAAACTCTATTGACGTTCTTTGATGTTTTCAATTAAGATTATTTTTATCCTTATTTCATAAATAAAAAGTTCGCAATTGTTCGCAACGATTTTTTATTTTTTGGCATTTTGAATTACATCTGCAAAGTCATTATAAAGTCATACATTTTGTTGATTAAATTTTCAACATGATATTGTGTAGAACACGTATCTCGTGTTATTAACCAGCAAAAATAACAATGTGATATTAATATAGTATCAACTTTATTGTTAGTTAGATTTATCAATCTTAAACTCCTATATTATGAAATACTATAAATCATTGTTAGAAACATCTAATACAAAGATATTGTTTCCTAAGACTGTGTTATTTCAACAGGTGATGTACATCCTAACATATAGTTATGGTACAGAATAAAGCAGCTTGAACACAAGATATTACTAAGGCAATATGGAGTAAGAGAAAGTAAAGCATTTAGAAATCCGATTCCTATGAAATAATGCAATAAATCCATGGATTATTATTTTTTTCTTAGTATATGGCCTTACTGGATTTTTGGTTATTATTTTATCCGAATTCTTGAATATCTTTGGAATTACTACATAATAAAATCGATTTTTAAAAGGTTTCTAGTGGTTTTTATTACATTTTACCTTAGTAAAAAAAATACGAATTGTTCAATTAATAATAATATTATATTACCTCACATTTCAAAATTTTGGAGTTGTTGCACTCTTGGCAGCTCGTTATGGAATTTCATGAAAAATATCTAAAAAAATGTGTACCTATATAGATATATAACATAAGTATAATAAATGTGACGTTACGAGTATGACGTCATACGCACGTATTCATACATTAAAATATATACTACACATTTCTTGACATCACTACGTCAATCGAATATTTGATTGAAATTCGAACTTTTAACAGCCTATATACATAATAAGATAACATTTTATTAAAACACCCGATATTATCACGCAAAATATTAAATAGGTAAATACCAAATAACACCTATACATACTATCGCATAACTATTATATAGTGCATGTTTGGTTGTACAGATATTTAACACCATGGTAGCCTCTTCACAGCGAATAAAATCCGACACCGAAAATCATCGATAGTACTATGAAATATATAATAGTATAATGCCGCTTTCCGTCCGATTTAAATAATATATTTTCGACTCGCCGAAAAGCTTGGTAACCGACGCGAACAAAATCCATACTTGACACTATATTTTAATAAAAATATTTATTGAAAAATATTTATTGTATTTAAAAATGTCCAAAGTGTTCCGAAAAATTCAAATATTAGAAAACAATAATAATAATATGTTTGTTTGTAGGGTAGTACTTTTATATTTACTAGCCAGTAAACATATAGATAACTTTATCGATTTTTCGTCTGAGTCCGTCACTGTTAATGGATTAAACGAAAAAATTGGAATAATTATATTGTACACGGTTTAAAAGTTTATGTTTTTGATAAACACTGCAGGTACACGATCATAGTTTACAGACTTTAATAAAGTCTATATTATAGAATAATTTTTTTCCACTTCAATAATTCGTCAGCCGAGAATATCATTAGAATTACTTATTGTGGGACTACAATAACTATAATAAGCATCTGTTGCATTGTCTTTCAGGTTTAAACTATAACAAAGAAACTTACAAACACGAAACAACTGAAAAACGTACACATTAATGTTATTGCAATTTACAACACTTCAACAATTTAATTGATAATTACAAAGTAGTAATAATATAATAATAATAGTAAATAAAATACAATAATAAAATGCCATTACGATTTAATAATAGTAGTGTATATACATAATTTTTTGCATGGGATGAGATTAGTAAAAATCTAATTTATGTACAAAAAAAAAAAATAGGCGTTTTATTTTAATATATTAATATTCTAAGAAAAAAAGGTCATTAGCAAGAAATAATTTGGGATGAAACTCAAGCCCTCCAAATTCAAAAAAGGTCCACGTTTAGTTACCTACCAACGAATTTTAATAAAACGTCGTTTGCATATTATATGTTAATACAATTATTGTTTCAAAATTGTATACTAAACTAATAAAATTATAAAACTCAATTATCTTTTACTTTATAAAAATTCGTCGATTACTTCTTCATCAGTGATGGGAATATGTTGTGTTTTAGAGCCATCATAATATGAAGCTGGCTTGATAAGTGATGATTCGGTCGGAGATTTGTTAGTTGATATATTATTTAAACATTGGATGTACAAAACGACATTTTCAAAACATATAGGTTAATTTTATGCTATTGCCTATTTATACGCCACAAACCTATTCACACCGTTACTACGGAAAGTCAGTATTGACTCAAAAGCTAATAACAATAATATATTATACACTTTATATAATATACTATTAAAAATAATCATTAAATATGAATAATATAATAAATGCAATTTTTTCGACAAAAATTAATTTAATCTATAGTATCTATTACATACTCACAGTAGAATTAACATTTTGATTAATTTGAATAAGCGTTGCTCGTGGCAGGGCTGCAAATGAGCTACAATAAAAATACAAAAATAAAAATAAAATTGTACAAGTAGATAAGATCACAGATAAAAATACAAAAATATAAAGTAAATAACAAATAAATAATTATACCTATATATTTTAATTTTTATTTGTTATTTACTTTATATTTTTGTATTTTTATCTGTGATCTTATCTACTTGTACAATTTTATTTTTATTTTTGTATTTTTATTGTAGCTCATTTGCAGCCCTGCCACGAGCAACGCTTATTCAAATTAATCAAAATGTAGTTAATTTTTAATTTTATATTATTCTAAAAATTGGATTTGATAAACAAAATACAAATACACTAATTATATTTTTTGGTTGACGAACCGCTTTCATCCTAAATCGTTTTTCTTATGCAATAATTTGTCATTGAGTTAAAATTTAACACATTCAGTAGCAGTTACCTATTTGTCAGTTTCTTTCCACTTTTTTTTATTCAACAATACTTATTACATTTATATAATATATATATATATATATATATATATATATATTTTTTTTTAAAGACCACGGAGGTATTTGAACTACACAATTTCCCCTTATACACACCCTTGTTTAAAATCATATAAAAATATAATTTTAGTATCAAATATATAACTAAAATTTATAAAAATACAACGAAACCGACAAAAGGAATTGTATGTAGACTATAAAATTATAAAAGACGTAGGTATATAATATATACCTACGTCTTTTAAAACAATATATATATATATATATATATATATATATATATTGTTTTATATTTTTCAAAATCTTTTTACAAGAGCAGTTGTAGAGCATTTTGGTAAATCCAAAAGCGAATATAAATACATTTACAAGTTCATTAATATCTGCAAAAAAATCATAAACTTAGTGGAAGAATCTCATTAATAAAATGACTATGTAACGTGTATATCAAAATGGAACATTGCAGTTCGTAAAGTAACTACACGATTATAAACGTAGGAGTATTACTGTTATTAGTTATTACTTATTACTTATAAAGTTATAAGTATAATAAGTATATTATGATATAACAATTATATAATTCATTTGGCTTAAAATAAAAAAAAACTATTTCTCTCGACATAATAATATAATCCACTGATACTTATACACAAAACATAATAATTTACTTCAAAGTTTCACGTACGAATAATATTTTTAAATAACAAAATACCTTACAAAGATTGTTATTTATGGTTAAAATATCTATGTTTTTTTTTTTTAGATTTTTTGGTTAAATACAGTATAAACTATCTACTTATTTTGAATGTTGAATCCTCAGCTACAAAAATTTTAAATTTAATAATTTGTAATTTAAAAATAATTGACAAATGTTTGTAATTTTGATGAATTCGCCAAAATTTGAACTTTAAGTGATTATAAAAAAAAATCGAACCTAAGTATATCTTTAATATTTTTTATCTGTTATTAGGTATAAAAACTTATCTATCGACAATAATATTAATATCAAACACAAAATCAACAAGAACGTATTTTTGGAACTTTTAAAATAGTTTTGTCTCTATTTTAAAACTGAAACTACAAATATCTTGATTGTAAAAATCACAAAACTAAACTTGTGTAATAAAAATCCAACTTGTCATAAAAATATTAGTTACATGTCGGATCTAAAGTTATAATAATAATATAATATTCAGCGATAATGCTATATCAAAAATAAAAGTTATATTTAACTTATAATTCATATTATACAATACGCCAAGTAATTCAAAATTCAGTACCAGTAATACAAAAAATAATAAAAACTAAATTCCTTCTATTAAAATTATATTGATGTACCTGCATATATTTGTATATGTATATATTGATGTGATATCTAGATACCTATTGCATGCGGTCGTTTGGTAGTCTATTTACGTAAATAATATAAGTTTTGTTTAAACCGTACACTTTTACAGATGTGCTGGTGGAATTATAGGTTAGATTAACAGATTAAGCGTCACGTAGGGTCATGGTCAATACATAATACTTGTCAAATCGGCGCCGAATCTATGTCTCGGAATGCCGGGGTGCAACTACTAATGTTGGTAACCCCTTAAAAAAATTGCTTTTTTTAAGTAATTTGATACATTAATTCAATTTGTTTGGTATTTGATAAAAGTGAAAAAAGATTTAAAAAAGAAAACATTTCAACTATAGGTAGTACCTCATGGCTTATACCAAGTAAAGATGAAACTTAGTTTATAACAGTTTAAAATAAACGGGTGTAGGTAGTTTCATAAAATACTTTTTTTTTTGACCATTACTTTAATAATTTATCACTTGAAAAGTTAAAAAATCTAGGACACCGACCTGAGGTTCTTAAAACAAACTCAAAAAGTTAATTGATAAACCTTTCAACTTCACTAATTTGAAGTTGTAAGTTACTTGAGATTGAGCTGTTGTTTTTTATACAAATAAAATTTCCAACTGTAGTCGCACCAGTGAAATTTGTGAAAAATAAAAACTATAAATTGTAATAATTATTATTTATGAATCGTTCTCAAATTAACATAGATACAAATAATAACAAAAATAATACATAGTTTGTTATTAAATTGATTATTAAGATACAATTTTTCAAATCAACTCAAAAAAAAAATTTAGCGTTTTAATAGACTCCTTCAAAAGTATAAACTGGAGAATGTTTCCATTATAAAATATTTTCCTTTCCAATTTTCACATTATAAGGAATAATAAAGTTTTTAAAATTGAAAATTATTTTACACTTTGATAAAATAATTTATAAAAATTGGATTTGTATTATTATTTATATATTGTTATAATTATATTTGGAGTAATAATTAACACTCAACAGGTCGATTTGCATAAGACAATATATTATATTATTATATTCTTGGAAATGTTGACAATATAACAAATGATAATTCCTAGAAAATTATGACAATCCCTAATAAAGGAAGAAAATTATATCATTGCCTAAAAATTATTATCATTTTTGTAGTTGATTGATTTGTTCCTAGTTCGCCAACACCAGGTTTTTCGATATGAATACTGACTGTCGAAAAATTTGGTATCAGCAAATTGAGAATCGGTCAATTTGGAGTCAGAGAATCGAGAGTCGGTGAATTGGGTGTCGACGAACTGGGAAATCACCATTGATGTATAACCTTTTTGAATCTTATATTTTTTTTACCTGCGATTTTTGGAAGAATTGACGTACAATACCCGTGTATACTTTGTCATTATAGCAGTTACTAATCAACTGTAATGGATATGTTGAATTTGAATTTATTGCTACAAATAACAATTCTGATTGGAGACGGTATGCCTACATATTTAAAGGATATTTTATTGCTATTTGTAATTTATTTATCTTTTAGTAATATGGGGTGGGTTGAACTAATTTTTTCCATCAACAAATCGTGATGTCAAAATTTGAACTTGACATTTCTAAATAGTCGTGCTTATGTATTTTTGATATAATTGCATGTTTTTGTAAGATTAGCTTACGAGGAACCCTGTATTAAATTATCAAACCTTTACCTAAGCCATTTAAATTTAAAATTTATTTCTACAAAATACTGCATTATTATTTGATAAAAAAAAACCATTATTTTTTTTTTCATTAGACAGAGTATCCAAAAAAAAAAAAAAATAGAATTTCAATTACAATACAATTTCTGAGATAAATTTCTACATTATTTAAACAAAAACACTGAACAGTTTCGTTTGGCTTAAAAGCCTTTTATTTGACGTAAAAATAACAATAACAGTTGACTAATCGTTTTTCATTTTATTACTAATTATAATTAACAATGCAATGCGTGGCCAACAAAACAAGAGCTCAAAGCTAGTTATATAATATAAAACACCTACTCATCCATTAATAGTACCTAATAATATTTACCTAATAGTCTACTGCACCGCCGTTTATGCAAATCGTACTAGCAAGATATTTTAAAAGGATAAGAACTAAATTTACCTTTTGCGTTTTCATCGTTAACGTTTTTGCCATTTTATTCTATAACTGGTCGACCATTATAATTACGTAAACCGATTGCGACGAGTTAATGAATAATATGCATAATCAGCTCCCATTCCACACGCGCCCACGTAGAAATTAAAGTGATAACTCGTCGACCACCGGCCGCGGGAGTTGCACTAATACAGGCTTGAATTATAATGGGTATAATATTTTGTGTATTATGATAATATCGTCGCCGTCATTATTATTATTGTTATTACTATTATCATCATTGTTGCGGTGTAACAACCACTATTATATTATAGTGTTCGCTTTACAACTATAACAGCATCCCCGCCTGCAGTCTACCGCAGACACTTCGTCCCGCGGTCCAGGCGAACACCTAGGTAAATATTTTAACAGCACAGGTAACTTAATTACCCCCTCCATGCACATCCGCGCAACAGGTACCACGCGCCAACGGACACAAATACAATATTATATTATTATCATTACGTACGGTATACCGTTTTATACCAATAATAATAATAATAATAATAACAACGCGTTATACCGCGGTATGCTTTGGCAAACCGGTAGCGGGCCAGCGGAATACCCGCGGACCACGACGACGATATAGTATTAATATAGTTATTGTAACAGCGGGACGTAGCCGCCTCCGCGGACGCGCCTCAAAATTTCACCGTCCGCCTATGCGCGACACTGTCCTTATCCGATGTGCAGGGCACGCGTTTTTACGGTAGGCATCGCGTTGTTATATAAACCGCCGCCGCGTTTTCGGAGGCCCAGAAAGCGTCGTTTGCTCGTATCGGTCACGCGAAATATTACCATAGGTAACGTTATAATAATATTATTTTTATCGGAAAATCGTATTTGCCGCAAATTCATATATTTCAATATAAATTTATATTATTGTAAATTGTTATAGTATTCCGCCACTACCGCCGCCGCCGCCGCCGCCGAGATCGGTTTTAATTAGCGCCGTCTGCTGCAGCGTCTCGCGCGCTATCCACGGCCGGTACACGCGACGCCGCGCTCTCTCACCTGCGCCGCGAGCACGCGCGCTTTTTTCCGAACCGCCGCCGCCGCCGCCGAAGCCGGCACACACCGCACCGGATAGGCCAACCGCGAGCACCCGCGCTCGAGAAAAACTCCTGCAGACGATCCGACGGAAGTATATTGCGAGTCCGCCGAATAGGTGCATTACATATTTTTATAATAATATTAAATAGAGACACGTAATATAGTATAATATTATAATAGTAATACTATACTTAGAGACGCGCGCGCGACGGAAATTTATCGTTTTATAAACGCTCTGTCCGCTGCAATAATAACCGTCGTCGACACTATAATATTATATTATATATAGGTACCTACTATTATAATAAATAGGTATTTATCATATTTATTATAGTCAATTATAACCGATTTAATTTTAAATATTGTTATCGTCACCGTTAGGTATAGATACCGTCATTTCGCGCCGATCGCATCACCGACAAACACCGCGCGACAATATGGTACACTTGACGTTGGTCGCCACCCTAGTTTTCGGCTTTGTCGCCGCGTCTACTGCCGGCATCACCGGTAAGACTACATTCAACAATAATTTATAAAAATCTTATAATATTATAATATGTATACTAAAATATAATGATAAATATTCTCACCTGTTGCAGTATCACAATGATTTGCATTCATATTATAATACACGGCCTCTTACGGCTACAATAATATCAATATTCCACGTTTTTGTTACCTATTATATTTTCTATTCGTATTCGTTGTCGACGAGTAAATTAAGATGCAAAAACTGCTAGCCGCAATATTACTGACGTGATTATTGTAAATATTTGTAAATTCTACAATACATTAGAACGTATGTACTGAAAATTTGACTTCCTTTAACAAATAGGCATATTATTTGTTTTATTATTATTCCGTCAAACAAGTAAAATGACCAACATTTTTATTTTAAACTCCAACGAATTAATTTATTATGTGAAATTTTATGTAATCATTTAATAATATTTTATACTGCACTATAAAAATAATAATTTATTTGCTTGTTCGACTATAAGTGTTTTTGATAATATTGTAAATTATACTGGCACAGATTTAAATAATTTAAAACCAAGCCTAAATAAATTAAGCATAGTAAACATATTATACTAATGTAAATTATATAATACACGTAAATTACTTGTAAGTCAATATTTGGTGATTGACTTCACTCCAGTGAAATAAATAAAAAGACATATTAAGCACTGTTTGAAATTATTGCTAATGCAATATCAGATTAAATTGTTCAATGCCTTATTTTTATTTGTTTTAATATAAAAGAAAAGAAACACTGGTAATATTTTTTAATACTATCGCACCAACTTTTAACAAAAATTATTATTAGTTCCAGTATTATTGAGTATATATATAAGTATTCATGTTCATTTAAATACAAAATTATCTTAGAACATATTATTATTACTACCTATAATAATCACACGCTTTTAAAATATTTCATGCAAAATATTTTTAATTAATTAAAAATATGTGCATAAAATTATATTTACTAATTATCAATGAGTGGTTTCGTTTAATTAGTGGTATATATTATGCATTATATATATA
The DNA here is from genome assembly GCA_014851325.1 of Pentalonia nigronervosa. NCBI lineage: Eukaryota > Metazoa > Arthropoda > Insecta > Hemiptera > Aphididae > Pentalonia > Pentalonia nigronervosa. The sequence continues at coordinate 119,852 of JACXSJ010000875.1, read as the reverse complement.
TATATGCATTATGATTGTATTTTAGTATACAAATAAATAACCACTCTATCAATATGGCAATAAATTAGTTACCCGAAACTATTGACTAATTATTATAATAAAATCAATGTGTCCGATATCAATAATAATTAACACGTTGTTAAATTTTGTAGACTATAGGTACAGAATTGATAAATGATAATACTATCATAAATATCTAACTCTATAATATAATACTCATATAATCGTATAATCGTTATTTGTTTCTTATAACAAATTTTCAAATTTATGATGCTTCTAAATTATTAAACATTTCATGTACAACATCTTTCATAATATCTTCTATATATATATAAATAAAACAAAATCGGGTTAGTTACACCATTTATAACTCAAGAATGATTGGATCGATTTTGATGATTTTTGATTTTTTCGATTCGTCTCCGCCCCGATTGGAATAAAAACTATTAAAATATATTGGAAAGATTTATCCTGAAGTGTCCTAAATGACTGATTCATAATCAATGGAGAACCGAACCTATTAGAGGTATCGATTTGAAATTTTGATGGTAGATTAATATTATAATTTCACTGTGCACTAAGAAAGGATTTTGAGATTCACGATGAAAATTATTTTTGTTTATTAATGGTTGCCATTGGTCACAACTTACAGATTATTATAGTAATAGTAGAAATAAATTATAGAAATTAGTATTTTATTTCGTATAAAAAATATAATTGCCACTAGTTAATCGGGCAGATGTGGCAAACTTATGCATCAGATCGTCGCGTTAACGACTCGAAATAGTAAATTTTATCTCAAATTACATCAAATGCGAATTGAATATACATTGTCATTTTTTAAGAACAAAGTAAGATTACCATTGATTAAAGTTATTACAACTAATTATATAAAAATTAATGTCTGTCTGTGTGTTTTGTATACACTTCTACACTATTTATTCGATCGCCATAAAACTTTTGGAAGTTGTTAAATACAGTCCTGCGAAGGTTTTTAGCATATAATATAACATCTTATTCTATGTACATACTGTACGCTAAAAATTCTGAGAAAACTGAAAGTGCTATTTTTGATAGGATATTTATAATCTCTATTTATTTATAGGGTTATCAATGGTTACATATTTTATAATTATTATAATTAGCAAGAATATAGCATATTATACATATTTTTACAAATAAATTTATAAAAAAAACCAAATCTTTGGCCTAGGTCACCGTTACAATGTTTTTCATGTGCCTAATATTCTGATTTCACTTACTTACGCACCATGCTAGGTCTACCTTATAATATACTGCTCGCATATTTTCTGCGATCCGACGCAGTCATATTACCTATCTAGCTAGCTTAATTGCATGTAAATCACTAGAGGTTATTCTTAACTTAATCTTTGGCTCGGACAACGCCGGGCGGAACTACGTATTTGTTTAAATTTAAACGAAAATGTAATTTACTTTTATAAATTGGTTTATTATTGGTTTTTATTCCGCTGAACCAATAAAAAGTAAAATTACCAATATTCTCAGTTTATTCATATTATTGTAATCGATTTATTACTCGAATAAATTGATTAACTATAGGTACCTATGTGTTTAACGGTTATATTTTATGATATAGATATTGCAGTATAATGTTATGAGTTACAATTTATTTACTTATTACGAGTTTGTGCTTTAACGTCTGTAACGTTATACTACAAGTGGTTAACATTTTAATTAAATATACATAAATTATTTTAAATATTTTAACAACAAAATGTTAAACAATCTGAGTATACGATTATTTTTAGCACAATTTCTAATTAACAAACATGGCTTGTATCAGGAATAAAACCATATAATAGACTCAACAAAACCTTCCTAAATAATCACAATTATAGATACCTTGTGAGAAATCCCATATGATTGTTACGCGTAAATCTATCGATGTTTATCGTAGCTTAATTTTGAATATTTTACCAAACATACCTAATATACTGACAGAAGCCACAATAATTTATACATAACGTTCTAAAATATAAAAAAAACCTTTACATTATAGAAAGTTTCGCGTGTACATTGTTATTGAGTAATAATCACTATAATGCATGGTTTAAATTTGAATTCAATGTTTAATTGTTGAAAACGCATAAACTATTGTTAGCTTTGAGGGTGTGTGAGTGTGTTACCGCTATATTTTTCAACATTTTATAACTTGGTTATACATTACTGTTAGTTATTTATTTTTCTATATCAATAATGCTAATACAGCAAATTGAACTTTTTTTTGCTAGAAGCATTGTGTATATAATACAGTAAAATAATAAATATTATATTGTAGTCATTAACTTATACGTAAATCAATATTAAACAATGTAATTAGGTGCATATACTTATAGATTAAATAGCATAATTATTATAACAACCTATAGTCTAAATATTTTGAAACTTTCACTGTGTATAGAAAATAACAATATGCAAAATAGCAAAAAGTTTCAAGTTCCTACGATTATTATTTATTAATTTAAAATATCTAAATGTGTTAGTGGAAATATCATTATTTTTCGTTGAAATATACTATTTTGACAATTAATAAATATTGAATTTCAAATGTCTATAAAAAAAAATTGTAAAAATATTTTCCTATAATTTTTATTTGCCGTAAAAACGTTTCTTATGGAACCATAATATATAGTTATATTTAGTAAATGTTCAAGATTTTTATTTAAAGAAAATAATTATCAGCATAAATTGGAAAAAAAACAAAAAAGAAATTTTAAAATGTCTGAAAAAGCTCAAAAAAAACATAACAATTTTGAAATTTATATTACGTCAATACAATTCCAGTTTAAATTTTTGATAAACAATTTATGTATCCACAGTTATTAATTTTTGGGATTAAGAATAAATTACAGCAAATAACATAATTGATTTTGTCAAAATTGGTATAACATATTATAATATATTTCTGTTTTCCCATAATTTTTTTTTTTGTTTTTCTCAATTATTTAGAAAAGTACTTGGAATTTTTGTTACTATTGACCCCCTTTTATCCCTGAATAAACTATAGCCAATTTCTACCTGAAATCACCACTCATAATCAGTAAATAAAACTTAAATGCAATGATTATAACTATTTATTATATTATTATAATAATTACGATTGCAACTTTTGTAGTCATAAATGCACAATATGCTTAAACAATTATGTTCTGAATAAAACTTCGGGTATGAGGTTTTTTCGTTATTTTTTTATCCATTTATAACTTTAAGAGATCTTAATGCACCGAAAACAATTTTTTAATGTCATTAAATATAATTGAGCATTATAACATTTTTTAATTACAATACGATTATGTTAAAGACTAACGATCAAAAATTGTAAACACACTTGTTGATAAAAGTTAGTCGTGTACTCGTGTGTACATTTAAACTGTAATCAGAGTTACCTTAATACTCTAATGCTTAATAAACTGAACTGATTTAATGTGTACAATCATTCATACACTGATAAAATAAATTCCTATTTCCAAGTAAACTGAAGTTTAACAAACATCGATGTATATCAAGAGAGATTAATCACGTATAATTTAGAGTAGAACCCCTGTATTATTTTATCGTGTTGAAAAAAATATCATTTAATAAATAATCTATGTAAAATATGTGAATAATATTAGTTTATTTTACAAATATTATTACAAAACATAAACGTGCTTTAAACAAAACTCCAAAAGGTATTATAAATAATTAATAAATTATTTATTAATTACGATAAATAAGGCTTTTTTCCAATACCTAGACTTAACCCGTTCATCAAATCCAGCTATTTAAATATACGTAGTTTGAAATAACGATAACTGTCTAGGTATTAATAGTATGTCAAAGACATATAGTTACTTTAATATAAGATGCATTATCAGTACAACACTGTTAAATTACAACATTGGCACCTTGACTATGGTGTAATCAATTAGGTTTTCGTATTAACATAAAATGATGAAGCATTTATAACAAATAAATTAGAAGCAATACAAATTTGTCTTAAAATGCATGCCAATAATAATCGTCATTACAGTCAAATACAGCCTATGTAGATACTTCCAATTTTCTTGATCAATAAAAAAAAACTTACTACGATCTATTCACCGTTTTATTCATTATTTGATCAAACAATTTAGTTTAAAGATATAATATATTTATTATGCATATTTAAATAAATCAAATGTTGTGAATACAGTTTATGATGACAAGTATTGGAGGGTCAAGTAAATACTTTTCTATTATAATATTACTTTTAACTCGAGACCAAAGGCTATAAAGTAGGAACTATTGAACATTTTGACGTGGGCATATCAAAAGTTAAAAATCTAGATATATTTATAATAATGTATAAAGCATTTTAAATCAAAAAATGTAGGTAGTTAAATTTTTTCTCATTCATTATTCGTAAAAAAAAACATTTAAATCTTATAACTTAAAATATCTCATAGATTTATTTCATGAACAATAAAATAATTATACAATACCATTTTACGGCAATAACACATGATTTTAAATCTTATATTATATTATAATATTGTTTACCAATTCGGTTATTTATTTATTTCCTTTATTTCGGTTTTTTGAGAATTTCAGTCATAATCATAAATTTAAAAACATAATATTTAATTTCACACTAAAATTAACGTTATGATTAATACGAAAATACCATATTACCAGAACTTACGTATCATATTGAATTTGTAAGTTTTCATTTCAATGATTTTGGGTTGAGGGTTATCATTTATTTAGATTCAATTGTGAGTTTTAAAAATATAATTGAATGCATTATTAATATCGGTTTTAGACCACATTAAGTGGAACTGTGGTCTATGGAAGGTTAGCTTATGTACTTACCAATGCCAAAATACTGTTTTCAATGTTTCAAATTTTCAATTAATTATTTTATTATGAAAAAAAGTTGATAAGTTTTGAAGATACGTCAACAAATATGTGGTAGGTTCGGTTTTGTTAAAAAAATATTAAATTACCCATTACTAAAAAAAAAAGAGTTAGACCCCTTCTCCTTAAAAGGGTTTTTTCCATAACTTAAGTTATATTAACATATGCCACAAGTCGGTCACTTTCTTATGCAACATATTGTACATATTATATTAAGTTATGCAATGTACAGGTTAAATATTTTTCTCACATAATCTAGTTAAAAAGTTAATAAATATAAATATTTCAACAACATTTAAATTGATTTTTTAGAAGTTTCATTTAATAAATTATTCGAAAATAGAATCGTTTGAAATATTTTAAAATTTTAAGTGATTTTAGCTCACTTGCACTAGGCGACTTTTATTAATGCATACGTATAGACATTCCATATACAGAGTGTTTCACCAATCATACTCATCCCCATTTTTTCTTTAAATAATAAATATATTCAAATTATGATTCTTGAAATTATCGATTACATTTAAAATATTATATTTTTAAATTCGTGATATTTTTTAAACAACTCAAGGAGTGTCCTACAGTGATACAAACTTTTGTTTTTCAAATAAGAACCACTATTTTTATTGTCAATTATTAAATGGTTAATTATTTTTGAAAATTTTGATGTACTTATTTCAAAATTTGAACAAGTAGTTTCTAAGTTATCTAAATATTTATACTAAGATAATAATCCTAAAAAATAGATGTAATATTAGATTTAATATTTATCATGCTTGAACCAATTTTACAAATTATAATCGTTAATAGATTAATATTAATTCCTAAAATTATAAAATCGCTATAGCCCCACATATTCCAAATCCATTCTTATAGATCTATTACCTTTAAAGTATAAAGATAAATAACTCAAAAACTACTCATTTGAATTTTGATTTTGATACGTCAACATTTTCAAAAAAATTATCCACTAAATAATTGATAGAAGATTAAAGGGGGACTCTTATTTGAAAAATTGAAATTTTTATCTCTACATGACACTAGTTGTATATTCGTAAATATTATAAACATATAAACCTGTTTAGTTACTTTAATATGAGTGTCTTAACGTTTTCATGCAAGATACTATAGTTCAAATTCAATATGTGTAAAATCTTTGTACATCTGGCATTGTAATAAATAAACATGCTGGTTTATCAATATTATATTCTCCGATTTATTCTTTAACACATTTATTCAAATTCTGATTTTTAGAACTTTTAAGTATACATAAAGACCACTTACACTAAAATACTATTTTGAAAGTTCAGAAAAGAAATATTAAAATAATTTAGTTCGCTGTGATTTTGCATCAAAAAGGACGATGTCGATTCTCATAAAAAATTGGTTAATTTAATTGTCTACTTAAATGTAATGGACTAATCATGGGCCACTAAATCCTGTTTGAAGTATTGCATTAGCTCACCTTGATTCGTTAAATGTTTAGCATTTGTTTTTGTGGTCCGGCATAAATGCGAAAAAGTTACAAAATACTATATTTTTCATCTAGTTATAGATAGATAAATAGATAAAGAAATATATCTACTCCTTTAAGCCAGAGCTTGTGACGGATTTAAATATTATATTATTATTTGTTCTGTATAAAAACAAAGAAAAATAACAAACGATAAATTAAAAACATGAATGATTTGTGGATAAATAAAATACTATTGACAGAATATTATAACATGCAAGTAAATATAATATAATAACAATATTATACGTCATAGACCCTTTATGATAAATAAGTCATTAACTCCCGAGACCGACCCAAGGAAAATAAAATTAAAATTAACTAATTGTATTTTCATTTAAAAAGCAAAATTACTGCAGTTATACGTACAATTTAAACATTTTTTAATTTCCTATGCGATTAAAAAGTAAAAATCCTGGTTTGGTCACCACCGCGTTTAAATGTAGGTATTACCTATCAACGTATACCACCACAGCTGCAGAATTCTCCACATGGTCAATTTCGAGTTTCGCTATTAAAACCAAATTAAAATGCGTGAAAAATGTATACATATATTATATAGTCTTATAATTTTAATTTCATTGCAGCGATGATGGCTGTGGTGTTTAATTTTTTGGCAAATTCGCGGTCGAAATACGGATGCCGGGCCGTCGACCATTCGCGTTCCTCGGCAGCATGTTAACTCGACCGAAATTCGCATCTCAATAATTCTCACTTATATTATTATTACTTATGATAATATTATTATGTTTGACCTATTTTAAACCTCATTTTCCTTTGTTCGGCATTGTAATCAAATACCCACGTTCGATTACTAACGCACAATTAAATACATCCGTGTATATGTACAGCGCCACTAAACGACAATCGGACTTGGACTTGACATTCCCATTCTGTCATTTAAGAACACCGAAATTCCTCGGCGCTTATAATTATTGTCATCCTCTAATATAATATAATACCAAAATCAAACAAAAGATTATTATGACTTAAATTCTACACATGACTCACGAGTAGATACCGAATACCTAGTACTGCATGACACGTAGGTGCGCATATAATATATTTCTCATTTCTTATCCCCAAACTACTGAAATCTAACTATTTACTTATACTTTAATAGTTATAGAAATTACAATAAATTTTATTAAATTAAATTAATAAATAATGCATTATAGATAATATTAGATAACACATTATAAACTTTAATCACGAGGAGTTAATCATAGATTTTTTGACACAGTTTAATAAAAATTATATTTTTGATTTTTGTAAATACGACTGGTAACTTAATATATTATTATTCAAGACAGTTTAAACAATATCGTCAATTAATATATTACACTGAACTGTTTTGTAATCATCGCATACGTTTTAATTAAGTACGCCATGTATTATTAAATATGTTTTATCTAATTTAACTAGGATTTACTAATTTACTTAATAGTATTTATAAATGTTTATAGAAACTGTCTTAACATTTTTATATAAGTAGATAAAATTCAACAAAATATAGTCCAAAAGTTCAAAGCACGTTGAACATAAATTATTTAATTAACCTGTCCTCGGAAAGTCTAAAATAGCTACAGTACATATAATATCGTAATCATAATATTCATAAATAAATTCTTAACTCGTTCGCCGAGCCGATCCCGAAATTATAGCTATAGTTACTATTATTCAGTTTATTAATATTGTTTATGTACTAACTTCTATAACTACTATCGTCTATAATTCATAGACTTATAGTCTATATTATGATACACATAATGCTATTTTTAAATTATAAGATCACATATTTTTCCGTAAATTTGTAGATAGGTACTGCAAAGACAATTTTAAATAATATGAAATTCTGAGAAACGTCAAGTTTATTTTTATTCTGACAAACAAATATGTATTATATTAATAATGTTAAATATATACGTTGTCAAGCATTATAAAACGATATGGCTTATTTAAAATCATTGTATAATAATAATGTAGGTAGTATAGACTATCACTATAGTTGCACGTACAGTAATACTCAAAAAGTCTGAACCATTGACTTGTTTAAATCTATCAAGGGGAGATGACATTTGAATAATATATCGTAATGCATAAATTCAGTTCAATGAAGGTATCTCTAACCCATTGTGCACGAGTCTATTAACTTTTCCCCTACCTACCTTAATTGCTACTACTCTGAACTGCAATGTAAACAACGTAGGTACCTAAGTCTCGTGAGACATTTTATGTAACTATTAAAAAACTGAAAGGCTTAACGGGGAAAAAACCCATAAAGAAAAACATCTCCAGATTTAGTTCATAATATGGAGCTTTTCATTCTTCGTTACTCAAATATTCCTTATAAACTAAAATTATAAATTTTACTGATACCACACGAATAAGGTGTTATTCATTAAGCAGATGTAAATGCAGATTTAAATTTTTTGTATCATATTTGCAGAATAAATGTTTTCGTGAATGGTAGTTTTTTTGTATAACCTCACCATATACATTATACACCGTTAAACGGTATACATAATATTATGATACTATCTAAAAAACTACCGAAGAAAGAGTTTTGACGTCCTAGTTTAAAGTTTTGATGCCATTACATTACCCCCCCCCCCAACACTTAAAGCATTGTCGCTGGCAGCTATTTAGATACAAAAAGTTTGCAAGACTTTACATCCACCCGACATTTAACACATAGTTACATTTGACATATCAAACTTTCAGGTTTCTTTATCATCAAACAATTTTCTAATTTAAAAATAAAAAGTGTAATTTAAGAAAAAAATTATCCATGTCTTATTTTTAGAAGCTGCATCACTTAGTTGTATTCTTTTGCCTGTCATTTTAATACGATTTTGATTTTATGTTAATTTAAAAAAAAATCTCAGATTGTATTGACTAATATCCAAAACAATGAATAAAACAATCAACATATCTATAAACCAAAAACCACACCAAATTGAAAATAACATTTATTATATTTAAATGAAAATAACATTTACTTTATTAAAATAATTCACTGAGTTAGTTACTTAAATATATCTGCTTGATTTACTAACAAAAAAAAGATTAAAAATTAAATAACTGTAGTGTAATATGTAAATTTAGTAAAAAATTAAATTCATAAAATTAAATTTTATTGAGCAATGTATAATAATGTATCGCACTTTTTCAAAAATAATTAGATGTAGTATAAGTTTTTAAAGCACGCTCTTATTCTATAAAATTTTATATAACAACACCTCTCAGACAATAGATGTATTGAAATTATTAAAAAAAAGATAGTAATATTCTAACAGAAAACATAATTTATATATCGATTTAACACAATTAATTCACAAATTTTGATTTATTCAAAACATATCATATAAAATGTCAAATATTTATAATTACTTATCTGATTTTAATTTGGAAAACACTTGTTGAGTAATTGTATGTTTCTTTTTAGATCAGTTCTAGGAAATTTAATTATTTATTACTCACATTCAAAGTTGTTAATTTTATTAACTATTAAAAAAAATGTTATATTCAAACTTAAAATAAATTATCGAACTTCAAAATATGATATGCATATTAATAAAATACTGAATAAAGTTTACCAATCGTTAAATATGAATATATGATATACTATTTACCTACTGTAAGCAAATTACGAATATAAAACTAAGAAATAGTTTTAGCTTTTCGACAACATTAACATGATTGGCACTATTGTTTAGACTATTCTTGTATATTATACTCAATTCCGTGGAAATAGTTCACTGACATTAAAATGTGCACTTATGACTTACGATTCGTATTTTACACAGATAACAACTAACACGATTGTATAAATGTAAATCTCTTTGAAGCATGTAAACGCTGTAGAATATTTAACTTCCAACGTCCTTGTATTAAAATCATCCAACTGCAGACAACCATCTGAATAAACACAACACTCCAACTAATATTTTTAATGATTTCTTATCAAATGATTGATACATTATAATATAATAGGTAGGTGAATAAGTCAATGATCTAAAACAGGGTTGGCCAACTTTAATAGACATGATATTGTGATCATCTGAGTTTTTCTTGGTTGTCTCGATCGACCAAAGAAAAAGGTTGTCAATAAACAAAAATAGATTTTATAAAAGTCTATGAAAAGGAATTAATACAGAATATCCATTAACTTACGTACAATGTAATTTACATATGTAGCTACTCCATCATAGTGTAGTGTATGATTTCATTTTTCATAGTTATTTATTGCCTACATTAATTGTTATTAACCTAACTTTTAAATTCAATAAAGATAAAAAAAAAAAATATTTTATCTGTTAAAACAATCCAAGAAAAGACGAAAGGGAGCCGCGATCGACTCAAATTCGTGTCACAATCGACCTGTTGACCACTCCCGATTTAAAATACCGATTTGCCATCACTTACCCACTTACGGACAAATTCTATGGATATCTAATCGTTTAAACGAAATAATGTAATATTATAATGACTATTATTTGAATAACTATTGTTTCGATCATAATTTTCATCCGCTTACGGTTTACGACTGATGGCGGGACGTGCGTGTATTACAGATGACAGCGCCGAAAGTCTGTCGGCAGTACCAGTGCCTTGGGAGGACAGTCGTTTGGACGAGAGGATTTACGCGGACACGCCAAACTATCTGACGTTCCAGCTGAACCGCAAGCGATATTCCGTACCCTATCACCCGGTGGCCAGGCTGAGGGCCAGTCAGACGGCCGGCGTGGTTGTGCCGTACGCTATGATCGCCAACAGGAACTATGTGAACGTCGATGGAAACCGATGTAATGATATAAGCGATATAAGTATATATATATATATTATAAATATTTGATTTATTTGAGTAATAATCGCATGTAGATAGTATTTTAGTTTTATTGTAAAATATGTATTATATAGGACCCGGCGATATAAGTAGATACATGCTTCTATACTTAAATAACGCCAACTACCCCTAACAATCACCACTCCCCCCCCCAAAGCCCTCTTAAATACGCCTATGCAAGAACCACCAATGCTGGAGTCTGTGCGGCTGATTTATTGGAAAGAAATACAATACAACATATTTGCATACATTTTAGAGACACGTTATGATCAAAATATAATAATATTGTGCGATGTTTCCCTCGTTATAATTGAACTCGTGAGCACATTTCATATTTTGTAATTAGTTTTTTGTAATAATTAGATATCTATTAAATGTATATGCATCAGGGATATATTTGAACTATGGGTAGGGAGAGAATATATTTTTTTTTATAATATGTCCCTATTGAATACAAATTGTTATGCCATAGTTTAAAGTCTTTAGCAGTTTACACAATAAATATGGGATCTTGTGGTGTTAAGATTTACTGTAGGCATCCAAATCTTCATATTTTTCCCATAGTTTCGTATACTTTTTGAGAGGTTTACTAATGCATTCTGTCAGCACAAAACTACTATAGGAGTGATGGGGAATCGAATGACCCCATCGCTTTCTCCTTAAATATATACTTGATATGTATAATATGGGCTGCCAGTAAGTAGTGCATACTAATAAATTATAATGCATTAATTCAAATTACAGACATATTATAGTTTGATAAATGCAAATATTTTATTTATGAATAGTTGACAATTTATCTGGTTAATACAGTGCGTTGTAGTATTATTTGGGACGCATTGTTGGTGAGTGCATACCCAAACATCCACCTGATGACTTTACTTGATGGTACGGCTTAATGCCTATCAACTATTTCAGACTATAGGTCTTTTGTTAGTATCTGATGGTTTATAACACTTGATATATTTTATATATTTACAAAAAAATGTCAAACGGCATGAAAGTCATGTTACGTAATTATTATACTAAGGTTACCCATGTTATATCTGGTATATGGTTATACGTATAATATTATAATAAATTCTGATTTCTAAAATATAACAGACGTAGATCATATACGAAACAGCTCATTTCTATAATGAGCTGTATAATATATTTTTTTCACAACCGTCAAATTGATTTCATTCACATCGGTTAATTTCTCTAGAAATTTTACTGTTGTGTTACTAGGGAATAGTAAGTGCGGTGAATTACCGTCACCTTTTTCAATACAGTACGTAAATACCTATTTGGCAGTGATGCAAATACCCGGAAGCGGGACACACACACACTTAATTTTCATAATAAACCTATTTAGTTATACACACCATATTATTATTTATTATATTATTGTGTGGTATCGATTTCCACAATTTAGGACATCTCGGGTGGGTTACACAATGACCCTACAGTAAGTGTATAGTATAGTCACCTACACAAAAACTCTGTAAGTACTTGTAAATAAGAAAAATGGACTCGTCATTTTTGTGAATCACTTGAACATTATTGTTGATTGTTTGAAATGGTTAGTACTATTTGAATGCGCCAACTTCATACACGTTGACACTGTAGCTCTTGTTGAAATTCCAATAATCACTGAGGGGCTCTGCCTTTCGATGTATTTCAGCGTTACCGTGACCTACCTGTATAGAAATATAATAGGTATTATGTTTAACGATTATCAATATTTTTGACATCTCAATAACATTAGTAATTTGTAGACAGTATAATACAATGATATGTATCTATAAACTCATTCAATATAAGACAGGTATAAGTACCTAGGGATTAAAAAAATGGTGGTTAGGTAGATACATATAAATCAAATTAAATACCCGTCAGTATAGTTTTAAAAGATGATGAACTGTGTACGTATAAAATATTGTATAGTAGATGTTATAATACGTATTGTTAGAATATGACTTATAACAAATAGTATTGTACCGTTGATAAACTAACTGGAAAACAAAAAAAAAATTTTGAAATAGTAGGTAACTTAGGGTGGAGCTGCAAGTCTTAGTAAATAAAAGGGAACTCTATGGCCCACATAAAAATATCTAATACATCAACTAACTAAAAAAGAGAAGTACATCGCTCGATCCTTGGTGAATGGCAATATTATATTCGATCCCTGCAGTTTATACAGACGGCTATAACCTAACCTAATCCTCAGTATAAATTAATAATTTGAATAATGGTGTAAAGTTTTAAGTCTTTACAGTTAATATTTTTTGAATTAAATACATCAAAATAACTAGAGTCATTACTTTTTATTTAAATCAACAATTTGTTAGTCGACCATGCTTATAAACGTTTAAATACTATTGTTTAATTATTTTCATCTTTTATAACTTTAGTTTCAAATTTTAATAAAAAAAAACTATTTTATACAATACTGTTTTGTATTTGTTACATAAATTAATTTTTGTTTCGCACGCGTGACATAATTATAATATGGAAATAACGGGATTCAAACGGGACTATCTTCTAAAATCTTGACAAAAAGCGTCCCATTTGAAGTTTGCCGGGACATCGGGACACGATGATCAAAAAAGGGACAAGCCCGTACTAAACGTTTGGTCACCTTCAGATACACCTGACTCAGTACAATACAATGTCATCACTCGCACTCATCACAAAATAATCGTTAAAAGATCGTATAAAACATTTTTGCGGGAATTCCCAACAAAACCGGGGACGTTTTACAATTTTTCACTCGACGTGTCGTAGAGTCCTCTACTTTACTAAATAATGAAACAAATATTCTAGCACTGTCTATGGTCCGGGAAGGTCCCTCGTGGCCGCACGAGATCCGTTACCGTTGATATAGCACGCGCGGGGGTGTATTGGTCGCGAAAAACAGCGTTTTTTTTCAGCACGAACAGTTTTGTTTCCTTTTCGCAAATACATACTGTCATACATTATGCATGTGACGAGTATTGTCAATGTTACACGACGACGACGGACGGAAGTATAAAAAACATAACGCGGGTTGACCGCCGAACAATATAATATAACAATCCGAAATAAGAGGTTTTTTATTATTATTTTTTTTTTTTTGTCATAATACAATACAATAATAGAAAATCACACGTATAGCGCGTACACCAAAATATGTTCGAAATATATTATTATTCGCTTCGCGTGTACGCCGATTCAGCAGGATTATGATATTATTATTTCATAAAACGCGTCGTTATTCAATTTGTATTTTATTATCGTTTGTGATAGTACGTTATATTCACAATATAATAATGGTATTAATACACCGTTAAACCGATAATTTATTCAATTTGTATTATACTATCGTTTGTGATAATACATTATATTCACAATATTATAATGGTATCGATACACCGTTAAACTGATAATTTGTTCATGTATTGTAAAATCGATCTGTGCGTTATTTAAAATTAACCGTCCAAAATATGGTCTATCTGCGTATTACATGTTCGAGTAACCGAATTGCGTTACCCGCAACCAGGGCTTGCAAACGTTATAATAACGTTACGATTATAATATGACAAAAAACGATTGGAATTTGTAAACGGAATTAAAATGGAAAACGATAACCGATAAAAATTAAATGTCACAAAACAAAGTACAACGATTAACACAATATATAATATATCGTTAAACAAAACGAAATATAGAATATATCAATAAACGAAATAATTTAAAATCCGTTTGCTTAAAAGTTACAATATTGGTAAAAATATTTATTCATTATCTTAGCAATCAATCCAAGAATTTATTATATTCTGTGTCTGGGCCATTCCCCACGTTAGATATTTTTAACGATAAAACGATAAATGCGACTTTTTTATTACGTTTCAATTCTAAATAACGATAAATGTAAAATTTGCATAACGTTTAAATTTTAAATAAAGTAAAACGATTATTTTTCAAATGCAAACCCTGCCTGCAACATACAATATTTTAAATTGAAATTAAAAAAAAAATGAAAACATTTCAAGTAAAAAATAGTATATATATGGCACGTATAATCAAATAAAAATAACATCAACGCTATAATAGTAAATATTGTAATTATTGGATGTATTAAAAATTAAACAATACGAATTGGACATATTGAACGATTTATGGCAGTTTTCGTGTCAACATTATCAGATCGGACCTAAACAAGCATATATTATGGCCATATACCTTAAAAATATATTTTGTTATGCATATAACATATCTATTATAATGATCGATGTATGTACCTATCCATATTTAAATATAAACATGCATGGTTATGACAATTATTTGGAGCCATATCCATAAAACTGAAAGATATTAAAATTAAGCGTATACAAATAATTATATAGTATCTACGAATCATAAATGTATATGGAGGGGACATTACGCAAACTGTTGTAAATAATAAAACACAATCAAACAATATTTTCAAACTTTAGTTTTTTTGCTTTTTCACTTATATTATTATACACAAGTGTCCATGATAAACATCAGGAAAAAAAACAATAACGTAAATTTATAAAAAAAAAAAAAAAAATTACTTGTACTATTTATTTGCAAAAACTAACATTTTTTCCCTATTAAAACGACTTGCGTTTTGTTTTGAGTCATAATTTTAAAACTTTTTGAATTTGAAAAAAAATGTTATAGAAATATTACTTATTTCATTAACGCTTTAATGATTTACATTTTTAAATAGAAATGCATAATTACATAGGAGAAACTATTAGCAACATAATAACAGTATAATATTATTTAAGTTATCTTTCACGTTTTGTGTGAGTTATCAAACAAATAATATATAAAATAGGTATCTAAAATAAGCTGTTTTCGACTCACAAAAATTTGATTTTTTTTTTACAAATAAAGGAAAATAAAAACAATAGTGTAATTATTGGACGGACAAACACTGCACGAAATCGTTCCATTCGAGCACAATTATAAATAAATCGACAATGCGTAGAATATTTTACAGTCATTTAATAATTATAATGCATTAATACCATTTAGTATTGATTATATTACTACTAAGTAACAAATACAATCAATGATATAATATAATATACACATCAAATGCGGAGTATACGGACACACGCCTAATTGGTCTGGTCGTACCTATTGTCGATGTGAATGAGCAATATTTTCAATAATATGAATACAGATTCGGACAATAATGTATTTTCTTGTTTTTTAAAAACTTTTTGTTACAATTAGACATATTAATTAAATGTACAATAAAATATTAAAAAATGCACTTGACATATTATCAATAAATGCACTTAAATATCCATATTACATTTAAAGATAGTCTAAAATCGAAATTTTAAAAATACAAAAAAATATCGTCTATTGAAAAAAAAACTATTTTTTTGTACTTACATATCAAGTTTAAAAAATAATTGTGGAACTAGCTTTGCTCTATAGTAGTTTTTGCATATTATAAAAATAAAATGTTAAACGGTCTGTGTATAAATATAAGACAAAAATTGTTAAAAATGCCGTAAAATAAAAGAAAAAAGAAAAATATGACTCAGACAATCAAAAATGTCAACTTACTCGTAATACGGAATAAAATAAAAATTTCAAGATTTAACTCGCAACATAGTTTTTAACTTTGTAGCTATAAAAGAACTACCCTACGTTTAACACTAATGTTCTGTCCTAGTCATAATTATTAATAAGGACGTACCTATTTATACTTTAATCGTATTTATATGTCGTTGCAGTCGAACCAATGTGGAAGCCGACTGCAGCCGAACTACTGTCTGTGCTGATGAACCGCCGGAAGAACACAGACACTGGAATAGACAACACAAATTTCATGCGATTCGGCATCAGTAAAAGGACGCGTTTAAACGATAATTATTATGATTAAAAAGTCTTCAGCGCGCGCGCTTATTATTTCTGTAACGGCCGTTGTCGGCCATTATTATTATTATCATGATTATTCCAAAATAGTTACATTGTTTTGACGTTACACTTGAACAGGAGAAAACAAAAATTATAAACACGATGTCATAACTCGTATTTTATTGTTTTATTTTATTTTATTGGTTTTAATAAAACATTTTTTTTCTAAACATCTCATCACATATATACTCGTTTACATAACTATAATAAAAACAATATAATATAAATGATATATTAGTATACTATAATAATGTTCCTACATACGAATACCACGTAGGTATTACTTTTAAAAAGTCAATACTTTTCAATATAATGAGTGTTTTACGTTAAATAAATCACTTATATAGTATAATATACATAGGTAATACAATATTTGGGCACTGCAGTGAACGAATGGTTTTTATTTTTTTTTTTTTAGACGTCGAAAAAGCAAAATTCGCAACGTTTAAACTATCATCAATGGTATAATAAACCTCACATGCGGTACATGATTAAAATATGAATCGTTCTTGGAGTGTCTGAACATAGCAATTGTCTACTGATAAACCACTTGTCAGTTATAAAAAAAAAAAACACAATAAACAGACTGTTTTTATTTCTATCGTAGTAAACATGTTGTATGTATGATGAGTAGCTAATAAACACGTTTTTTGTTTATTAAATGATTATTTATAACACATAACAAAGTGCACATAGAGGTTGGACAGATAGAAATAGAGAAAAAGAGATGGAGAATGAGGGAGATAGATAGAGAGAGAGAGAGAGAGAGAGAGAAAGACACACACACACATACATACACAAATAGACAGACAAAGAAACAGAGTCAGAAAGATTTAATGTCTGCCATACAGTGTAACAACACGTTGGTTACACATGGACAATATGAAAAACAAATCGACGGTAAACGTACAGACAGCAGTCCTATCAATACAAAACAAAATAAAAACTAGGGTGAACGAAATAATTGGTGGTTGTCGAACCGAAAATAATTTTAGCCCCTAGTATCCAGCAACCCACCTGCAATCAGAAGAACAGACAGAAGAAAACATTTGAGACCGCAGGTCCCCGATGCACGACTATCATGAATATTGTGTTGTCACTACGTTACCGCGTTGTTATTTACAAAAAAAACTACGCAGTAAGAACAAATTTTTTTTAACATATAA
Source organism: Pentalonia nigronervosa (assembly GCA_014851325.1). NCBI lineage: Eukaryota > Metazoa > Arthropoda > Insecta > Hemiptera > Aphididae > Pentalonia > Pentalonia nigronervosa. Next base: position 101,473 of record JACXSJ010000875.1, on the reverse strand, counting down.
ATAATATATTTAAGTATAATATAAAAATATATATATAATCATTATTGATATTACGTATGTATATAATAATTAAGCGCAAATTTAACTTATTAATATATACACAATAGGTAGTATATAGTTATCTGTATTAATACCGACAATGCGAAAGTAAATACGTAAAGAGGAACTTTCATTATTGTTTTACACGAATAGTAAACAAACTTAGTACATATATTATAAATATTATATCTTGAAATACTTTTTCAACGATTATAACAACAATAAATCCACATAATCTACTATCGCGATGTGTGATGATGGTTTTAATGGAGGAAATAAACCATCGGGTTGTACAAAAAGGGAAAATATATTTGAAGTTAAAGATTTACATACGATACATTTGAAGATTTTATCCAGAAAAATGTCCTTTAAAATGAATTGTAATAAAAACTAAATAATCTATTTTTACATAATTTATATAATATACGTAATAGTAATAAAAATAAAAGAGATAAAGAGTTTAATCGTTAATAATTTAACCGTATTTTTTAAAAGATCTTAAATATAGGTACACCAATGATGAATCGTTTTGCACGAATGATCACGAATTAAAATTTGCTTATCACAGAAACGCTGATTGAACTCGGAGATTATTGATCGTCCTGACTTATAATAATTTTGTTCGGAACCTACATGCGAACTTACAAGAGTTTTATATAGTACAAAAGAGAGTCACCATCCTATAATAATATTAACAAATAGTAATAAAAGATACAATAAAATTATCAATTACCTATGTAATAACTAACGATATAATAATAAAATGTGTATATAAAAAAATAAGAGATGTATACGATGTCATTAAAACGAATCCAATACACCTCCTGAGAGTTTACTTGCATAGAGATTCACCACCTGAAATCATTAATATTTTAGATTAGTTTATAATGTAATTATTATTATTAAAAATTTAAAATTTAAAAATGGGAAAAATTAAACAATTAAACACATATTTATTAATATAAATTAAAAAGCATATTACTTATAGTATAGTGATTTATAGATCAAAACTAACATTATAAAAAATATCACATTTTTTTTTTTTTGAATTTATATATACTTATAGTGAATTATTTATTACAAAGTCGGTTTGAATACAACAAAAAGCGCGATGCGTTAATTTTAAATTTAAACGGTGAGTTTTTTGAACTCGTTGAAATCGTCCATCAATGTCGATCGTATTATGTTTTACGTAAACATGCACATTACACGTACAATGCCACGCGTCACTATTGACGGATATAGTATTATTGTTATATTATATGACGTACAATTGTACGAAAAGAATTTTCGCGGTAGTAGAGTGTTGAAGTAGGTACCTATATAACTGTAATTAGATCAATAATGGAGGATGGTGGAGAAAAACACTTGTTAAAAATAATATCTACCGTCATGTCTCTACTGCAATATAATAATGTGTAGAATAAAATAATATGACTTGCGAAAAAGAATTATTTGAGTATTTAGGGAACTCGTCTCGGCTCGTTCACCTCGGTGCAGGATAGTGGTAGTATGATGTGCCATTTGTAAAAATTGAATACAATGATAAATCAAAAACTCCATATGAAATTAAGAACGGACTCGAGTAAAATCGATTCTCGACCTTCATAAAGATACTACACAAATATTTTATAGAACGCTGAAAGATACTCCATCCATAAACCAGAAAAAAGTGTTTATACGAAAACGATAAAATCGTTAACATAATATTACACCGAAACTAAAATCTATTCGTCACCCGAAATTTCTTTTGATATACGAGCATCTACCTATATATGTTCAACAAAAATCGTAAGTGGAATTTAAAATATTTTTCGGGTGCGTCACTATGCCATCGGCGACTAATAGAATGTCCGAACACCGAAATCCGGCCGTTGATAATATTGTAGCACACACACACACACACACGCGCGCGCGCGCGGAGTTTGTTTTTTTTTTTGTTTACCTCAGGACAAAAAAAAATTAATTGTTGTATTCGTATTTTCTTAAAATTCTAAGATTTCTAATTTATGTGACTATAACAAAAAACTGTACGAGGACAAATACGGTGAGACAAATGACAAGCCGGCATCGGTTAAATATCGGCACATATTAAATATGATAACTTTTATTTAGTTTTATTTTTATTAATTATATATTTAAAACGTTTTTTTTTTTTTTTAAGGTAAGTATTAATAATTGGTGCGTGTTGCCGTTTGAGGGGCACATTAGATGGATAATGAAAATCAGCGCGACCCTATGTCGTATAAACGTAAAGTAGTCAAATGGGCATATTATTTGTAATGTGACATCGTTATATTATACCTTGTATATGAGAGCGTACTGGTCTCTGGTCTGCACCGCACCGGCCCTGCACCGTCGGACCGCGTACACCAATTTCGGGACGTCGACGGTCCGCGTCAGTTCAAAATCTCTGATGGCCATGTCGCATGCGATAACCGTGCCCGTCCGACCGGTGCCGGGGCTGCAGTGCACCACGTGAGGGCCGCTGTTAGTCTTCATGTGCAATCTGGCCTCCATGACGAACGCCAACATTGCGCCGGGGTCGGACGGTACACCTTGCGCCGGCCAACCTCCATACCACAAGTGCGTCACGTCCCGCCAAAGGTTCGTCTCCAGGTTCTGTCGATGAGCGGGAAAATAAATCATAGACATTAAAATTATTACGTCTGTTATAATATTATTATAGCTCGTGAACATCGGGAAAGTGCCCCCGTGGACCGAGGGTTGTAATTATCAAAATTAATATTGGATCTGCAACTGCGTATCATAATATTCTGCACCTGCGATCATTATTCTATATTATAATACTATATATGCGTAATAATAATATTATATTTGAGTAAGGACGGATCTAAGAAACAGAAAAATGTGAGGAGCTAGAGTTCTAGACACAAAATATGCGCAATATATATGTGATAACAAGATAGAATACTCGCTACAGTATTAAAATGGTAAACATATACTATTTACATAATATTATACCTATATGTACCTATAAACTATTTTACACAGGTGCTGACGTATTATTATCTTAAAGAGACTAAAGTATAACTCTTTTCAGATTTATAACTAAAAAAACGGAAAAAATAAAAGTATCTCTAAAAGTCTCAGCCTCCCCTCGTGTCCACCCTATACACCCCGTAGTTAAATGATGTACGATTAATATGAGTTATGACTGTTATAAAGTTATTATAGTTATAACTTAGGTACCTTTAACTGCAAACTGGATATGATAAACTTCTCCTTTACTTCGCGTTTCTTCAATGTTATTTGATAATCACCAAACAACCGGTGACAGTCCAAGACCTCGGAAGGCGGTAAATAGTCGGCACATCTTTCCTACATAAACATAAAGTAATTTAATGTTAAAACATTCTTATTTATAATGCGAACAGTAAAAAAGCATATTATATTGAATAATATGATTAAAATTATATTCATAACGATCACTTGTCATACGTATCTATTTATCTATTACTATATCATATATTCTTATATATACACTACAGTATTGGTTAATTTATTTCGAGTTTAGAATTAGACATCGTTTAGTATACATATGAGGGTACATCGTATATTTATATTCAATTTCTACCGAAAAAAAATCGACAATAAAACGCGCTCCTTACCCGCACGACACAATTAACAAATTGATGTAAATAAAGACATAAACAGAGCAATTATTAATTAATCATGAGCAATATAATATGTAATAAAAATACATCACATAAATATAAAAAAAAAATTTAAAGCATTAAATTTAAACTATAAGCACATATCATAGTTATATTAGAAATATCAAACGCAAAGCAATAATAATTTACAATAAAAATTTCTAATTAGCCAATACATAGATAGAATGTTAAAGTCAATTTTATAAATGGTAATTATTTTTGTAAGTTCAAAATAATATAATCACATAGCTGATAGTTATTTATAAATATAATATGATATAATAAGACTGATATAATTGTAATTTGTGATTAGTATATGAAGAAAAAAATCATGAAAACATTCTCTTAAATATTGGCATTTTCTAACAGTATTATATAACCTTGAAAACAAATCGTGATATGATAAATAAATGTTGAATTATTTACTTTCGATTTAAAATGTAAATCATTTGATTTAATATTTAATTAAGCTACTACAATATCCATTTTTGTTGCATAATAATATAATTAAAGCATTTATAACATTAAGACATTGCGATTGTTGACTAGAATTTCTTGTATCCACTTTGTAATGTTAAATAATCACAAGTCCCAGATAAAATTAAAAAAAAAAAATCTTTAGAAAACATATAAAATAATTTATTGTCTGAGGAAAATAGTGACGTTACATAATGTTACACCCTGCTTGCACACTTTTCTAATTATCTCGACAATGATCAAACATTTTACCATAGTAATTTTAAGTAGGCTAATAAATAACTAAATTAATTATAAATTTTTAAACTACCATAATTCAAGAAATAACGTCACTCATTAAATTGAATGTATCTAATCTATTATATCACCATATTCAAATATTTTTTGATAAGATATCGTGACGTATTTTATATTATTTACGTTATTGCAATATAGAAGTGTTGAATAATAATATACATAATATTTGAACTTAAATGTGCCTATCCATATATATAATATATAATATTTAAATTTTAATATTATTAATAATTTTCTCTGACTAATTCTAAAAAAAAAAATTAATTATTTAAAGTGATTGAATACATTTTAAAATTGTATGAAAAAAAATATGATCTACTGCAATTTATTTTATTAAAATGGAACGAATATCACAATAATTTTAGTTGTTAGGTATGGAATTAAGTTAATTGTAGGTCTAATAGTGATAAACTTATAAGTAATAACAATTAATGAATAAACGTTTTCACATTTTGATGAAATTATTATAAGAATAAAATTGAGCTTTGTTTAAATTTTTTTTTTTTATCCAATTAAACGAAAAATATAATTACATTTAATTGAATACTATTATTAACAGGAACATCATAAATAATAATTATTAATTTATACGAGTACTATAATACTTTGGTATCACACACAAAAACATAAAAAATAAAAAAATATTGAATACCCACTAAAATGTAAGTCTAATATCTAATATTATGTTATATTTCACATTTATATAGTTTATATACTTTTGCTTATGAGTAATTCTATATTAACATAATTTTCAATTATTTAGGTATTTATACCTATAATGATTATTATCATAATTTATATTCTGTGAAAATGTACCTACCTACAAAACACTGTTCTTATAGGAAATTAAGTAGGTATCACAATATATTGTTTACTAGGCTTATATAATGAAAAAATAATGGTAAATAAATAGCTTCTACGCGAACAAGAAAAAACATGTTTAACATGTATTTGTGATGCCCAACAATGCGTAATGGGAAGTTATTAGAAATAATCATTAGATTTGGGTAAATTTTTCATTTTTAATTTGTTTGATTGTGAACTTTTGTGGCTCTCTGCAAGAATTAATGTATCACCGGAAACGTACAAATATTTCAAAACAGGTTGGTTAACTTGTCTGATGTGCGATTTTGAATGGAATTTCTATGACTCAAATAATATCTATACCATACCTACCTACCTACTTAAATTATTTGTAGATACTATTACAATTATATAAATCGAAACATTTTAATTGTATGGCAATAATCACAAATGTAGTTTTTTATTTAATCAATAAAATTATTTTGGTGATAAAAAAAAACCAATCGTTCTAACCGAACGAATACAAAAAAACCTATAGTATTACACAATACAATGAAATATTTTTTTGTTATTTAGAAATGTATACAGTTTATATTTAATGTCTTGCATAATATGAACAAGCAATTTCAGTTAATTATACATTTTTATACATAAGTACAATACAATTATAATGTGTTCGAGTAATATTGAAATTAATGTATTAATGTATTTATAGTTGTATATTATATATTTAACTAAGTATTCTTATTGATAGTTAAATTGATAACATCAGATTCTTAAAATAATAGTAGATAATTTATTAAAATTAATAAGTTGCAATATTAGCTTTTTACTAAGAGCTGAATGAATATAATAATTATTTTGTTTATAATACACAATTTTACTTCTAAACGTGTACAATGTTATTAGAGCACAAGACATATAAATTATATAACGGCTTACCACAAATTGTAATTTTTATAATAAAACATACAACTCTGTGAAATAGTATACTGGATACCAATCAGCTTTGTTTTATCTTTTATAATTAATAACGAGTTAATTATTTTAGATTAAATTTAAATTGTAAAAATACACACCATAGATTTTATGAAATGTGCGTGATAAATATTTAGTATGCGGCTAACCATAGAGGCATAGACTTTTTTTTTTATACGTTTTCATATTGATACCTATAGATACTCATCTATTTTAGTGGTTTATATATTCTAATGTATACTATTATAATCCAATATAAGTTATAACTATCTTATCATTAACACAATACATAATATCAACTTAACAAATAATTCATACAGTCAATCTAATATATTAATATAGTTTCGATTTAAGTCTGCATCATAGACTGCAGACCAAACGTTCGAACTTACCACTCCTTTCTCAGTCAAGCTTGTGACCATAATGATGACTCTAGTATTTTGGTCCCAAATCATTTGCCAAAAGTCAGGCACGGTGGACTGCATTGGAGCTTGACAAGCGATATAAAATTTGTCGGCACCCTTATAACCCTAAAACAGTGTTCAACGTTTAGAGCGTATTTCAATAACCTTAATAATAATATAACCCTAATATATAGCCATAATATTATAGTAAGCGAAACTGTTATCGTACCTTGACAAAATTAGCATTTATGTAGTCTGAATTCAATCCAGAACCACGCGGGTTCAATAGAACTCTCGTTTCTGGCATTGGTATGACATTGGCGTAACGATTTTTCGTTTCAGCACCCGGTGGCAATTCGTCTGGTTTCACTGTGATCACTGGTATATTTGAAAATTCTTCATCAATCGCCGGTCGGTCTTCTGAGAAGCTCACGAGCCCAGCAAAGTTCAATACGTGTGAACAAGCCGTCTAAAAATAAAATGCATTAGTATACCATAATCAAAACGTTCAATCATATTTGGGGTAGGTACATCTTTCAAAAAAATCGTAAAAATACTCCATCGTCTACTATCTCGTCTACTCGACCTACTGGTCCTGCTATCTCTTCTCGCCGGTACAGTCCGGCCATACTTTTGACGGAAACAACACCAATAGCACATAATTTATACATAAAATAATAATTTTAAGAGATTCCGAATTTAATATTTAACGATGTACCGTGTACTATATATTAACCCGGGTGTAACAAACGTCAACTAAATAATTTAATCCAAACCGAACATGTTATTACAATATTATTTTTATAATCACTACAATTATTATTTATAATATTTATAATACGCATTGATGAACGTCGTTTTATCAATAAGCGACCTTTCTTTTTGACTAGCACACCGAGAAACAAACATGTCAAGGAACAAATCATACGGGAAGCGATAAAATAATTTATGTGTTGAATATAATATGTATCTATAGGACGACATCTACAACAAGTGGGAGAGAAAACCATTTTCAACGGCGCATCAACGTACAGTGTAATTGGTTTCATTAGTTCTCGTACACGTACGACATACATCTCAATTATTTTCTATGGATTAATAGAACGACGGCGTGGTGATAAGTGGTTCAGTAGGCGAAACCTTTTGGGCATGCATGTGTTCATTTGACAATTTTTTTTTTTTATATTAATAAATAACATTTTTTTTTAAGTCGATAAAAAGTATAATTATATGACTGACGGAAAACGAACATTGTCTATCGGTACGTTTTGTCACAAAAATTATAACTGTAACTATAATATATATATATATCATACGTGTACCGATTAAAATATGATTATCATTCGTCGCCCATCGGTAAGTTTTTTCGCGGAAATTAAATGTAGACGATAATATATAATAATTATTGTGCGTAATATTATATTGTTAACGATCGCTTCTACCAATATGGAGTCTTAATATACATCATATGCGAGCATACAATAATTTTGAATTTCGAGTTCATAGCAAATTATATAGGTATGAGGTAATTGAGTAGGTATATCTACTAGTTACTAAATACGATATAATAATTGTATCTTTTATACTTAAAAATATAAGACATTGTCTAATGACGAGTAACATTAAAATGTACACAAATAAAGTAATAAAAAAAACCTAAATATAAACATATATAATATTCAGTATTGTAATAAATCAATATAATTTAACAAATTACATTTTTTGTACTAATATTATAGGTATCACACACTATTATTTGTATGTTTATTAAAAAACTTTATTTATACATAGTCCATAAACAAAACCAATTATTTGTCTCTTGACAAAATAAACATTTTTAAAACTTTAATCCAATTAGTAGATCAATAAAAATTGATTTTATGCCACATGACAGTACATATAGGTACTTCTCTGATGTTGACAATTTAATACGATAAAAAATATATGTGTGAAATAAATTTTGAATAAAGAAATGTATAATTTATGATATGTTTTTATTATATTTGTAATTATTCATGCAATTTGTTTTTAAAAAACATACACTAGAGTATAAGTAAAAAAAAACTTAAATATCTTAATTTTTTTTATCATACTTTTGTATAGTTAAATCAGAAACGTATAAATAAAATATGAAAAGCCCTATGTATTCATACAATTATTCAAGGATAACAGAATGAATAAAAAGTGAGTTACTTTAGTATAAGAGTATTTTTTATTTTATTTAACAATATGGATTCCAATAACAAATATGAATTAGAATTAGAATACAACGAATATATTAAAGGATCCAGACTTGTGTATTCAAAATAGCAATTGCTTTTATATAATAAGTGGCCTCGTTTGAGTATAAATATCTTAATCTTTTAAATATTTTGATTAACCGGTCATGTATAAATAAATTCAAATAATATTTATCTCCATATGGTAAAATATTTAAATCTATATGTGATTCAGACTATACATAGTATTAAATTTCTAAATAAACTACGGTGTACGGACTAAGGATTAAATTGTTTTTAAACGTTAAAATCATATATATATATATATATATATAATTTAATACCGGCACAAATTTATAAATGAGTATACACTATTTATCCACCACACTATCATTGATAATATTAATGATATAAGAATAAATGGCACAAATAATATTGTATTTAGTCGATTAGGTATACCATACAAATATTGAATTCTATAACGAACAAATATAAATACCTACGTACTTATTGGCATTTGCTTAATATTTAACATTAAGTATTAACTTAAAACAAGATCAGAATATGAATCTTCGTATTATTTTTAAGTTTAGAAGTTAGAAAAACAACGGATTTAAGGTGGATGTGGAATGAAAAAATAAATACTTACAGATTCGTCGAAGGCAGGATTCCCATATGATCGTTTTGATGCCCTCCGAGCGCCTTTTCTTCTAAAGCTGTTGAACACCGATATATTGTCCATACTATAGTCGTCCAATGACACAGGAGTACACCTTTGACCATAGTTAAATCGTTTTTGACGTTTGCGAACAATAATCTAAATTGTGATCATTAACCGATTAACACATAACACTACTAATAAAAAACCATATCACAAACATCTATAATATGTATCAAATATTAACTTACTAAAATCAATACAAGGAGGGAACAAACACCGGCTATACATGATAGGTATATGGCAGCCTTTACCCTTGGATTTTGAGTTTCATCCTTATCAATGTCGATTTCTATAGCTCGTTTTATAAACTTGGCTCGTATTATCTACACATATTAGTCAATTATTTTTCTTAAAAATAATAAAATATTTTAATATTTCAATAAAATTGCATTATTATTTTAAATTATCATTATACGTTTTACGTACGTTTGATTTGTATTCAAATTGATGGTTGTCTAGTAAGTTAATAAACTCTTCGTTCAATAACGTGTTATAATCACCATTACTGCTTATCAAGTAAAATTCAACTTCCACCGGACTTTTTTTATCATTCGGATTTAAACATTGTTTTTCGACGACGTCGAGGAATCTAATTTGATTTTTCGAATTAACACTAAAAAAAAAAAAATGTTAAATTATAATATTTGATACAAAACATATTGTGATTTATGTACCTTTCGGTTCCACTTTCAAATAACTTAATAATAGCATCCTTAAGTTCATCTTTGTTTTCACATACGTCTGCCATTGTCGAGTTAATCATAATGTTTAAGTATGATTGAATGATTGGTATATTAGGTCCGAAAGTAGTTGTACTCAAATCGACCACGGCTGGTTTCGGTCTTGAGGTAATTGCATTTGGCTTATTAGTTGTTGTAGATTGTTTATTTGATGATGGAGAGGTGGGATATTGCGTGGAAGACGGCTTAGGCTTCATAGTAGTAGTTGTAGTAGGAGTAGTTATTTCAATTATTATAGGTGGAGAAGTAGACGTTGTTATTATTTGTGTAGTTATTGGTATTGGAGTAGTTGTAGTTGTTGTTGCTATTGGTTTTAGTGTGGTCGTAGTTGTTGTAGTTGGTCTCTGAGTGGTAGTAGTTGTTGTCGCGGGTCTTAGAGTCATCGTAGTTGTTGTGGTTGTTGGTCTAGGAGTTGTTGTAGTTGTTGTTGTTAGTTTTGGAGAAATTGTTGTTGTTGTAGTTGTTGTTGATGTAGTTGATGTTGTTGAAGTTAACGAATTAATGACTATAGGAACATCGTTTTCAGAAATATCAGATTCTGAAGTTGGTTCATTAACTGCCGTTGAACTTTGAGAAGAGGATTCGAATGTTTTTTGGCCATCGTCTCCTGCATCATCATGGCTATCCGTTGAGTTAGATTCAAAATCAATAAAAGACGTATCAGGCGTGTTGGACCAACTAGGTACTTTAGAAGTATTCAATATATCATTGGATGGTAATTGGGGTAATTCTGTTGACAAAATAAATATTATTAATTTTATAAACAACAATATTTAATATTGAGTCAAAAATCTTACCCGATGAGGTTTTTTCTGAAATCGAAGTTACAACTTCAGTTCCTGCAGTAGAACTAGGAATAGGATTCTCCGATGAAAACATATGTGTAAAATCAATCATTTCGAGTGAATCGTGATTGTCTATAGATTCTGTTATTTTGCCATCTAACTTAGTTTTAATACTTTCTATATAATGTTCAGTAGTAGTCGAATGATTTTGGTTATTTAAATCAATATCATGAGAAATTGAATATTCTACATCTGAATTACTCGATTGGACTCCAGTTGTTGTTGGAATTTTATTACTATCGTGATATTCTGAATAATCAAATAAAATTCCTGGTGCTTTACTAAATATTTCAGTAGAAGTCTGTACCAATGGCAATTTATGGTCTTCTACATTTTCAGTATTTAGCGTTGATCCACTATGATGTAAAATATTTAATGGGTCCGTCATCAGTGTTGTAGATTCGTCTTTTGTAATTTCTATTTTCGGTGCGATTTGTGACACAGGGATTTCAGACGACATAAAAACATTTTGTTGGGCATCTGAAGTATTGTTGTTTTCAAAAATTGATTTATAAGACGTTACTAACAACAAATTAGAATTTTGCGATTCTGTGGGCGTTGTAGATGACGATGGACGCAATGTTTCAATTACTGTAGTTGCATTTTCAACATCAGGTTTTTGAGATCCATATATTTCGTACTTATTTTGTTCAGTGTCGCCACCAAAAACACTCATAGTAGAATTATTACTATTGGGTAAATGACCTGTTGACAATATTGAAATTGTATGTAGTAAAGATTCCGTCGAAGTAATTTCCGGTGTCAATCGATTAGTAGGAATCGATTCACTTGATGATACAAATGTTTCAGGTATTCCTGTAAATGTCTCGTTGAATTCCCCAGTGGCTAATGCACCGTTTGAAGAAGAAGTTGTATTTAAATTGTCTTCATTCATTTTTTGCAATCTAGTAGACCATGTAATGAATGGTTTAATCTTAGTAACTGATTCTTGTACATTAGTTACATTTAAAGGTTTTTTGAACATTCTATTGGTGTTATTTGGCGCTTTTAACGATGCCAAAGCCCATGCAGTCGCTGTCGGTGGAATAGGCTGTTGAGCTGCAGATGCTTTTGGAGCAATCACTTTAATTGGTCTTGTTTTATTCAATTGCGTATTAGGAAAGCCAACTGCAGTTGTATTGTTATTAACTGTTATATTTTCAAACTCTGTTACATCTGGTTCAAATGGTTTTGTTTTAATCGTAGAAGAAATTATTTTTTGTTTTAAATTTAAATTTGATCTAATTGTGGGTCTACGAGCTGTTTCAGTAGAAGTTCCAAAATTTGGATGGTGAGTAGCAATTAATGGTGGTTTTTTGAACTTTGGCCTCTGCAGTTCAATTTCAGGATTATCCGTTATTGTAGTAGTATCAGTTAAATCATCTACGGTTGAAGTCGGAGCAACATCATCTTTAATGGTTTGATCGATTGATTTAACTCTAATAGGTTTTTTGTGACGTAAAATTGTCAACATTTCTGGAATTTCTGAAGTTCCTTGTTCATTTTGGAATCTTGTTTTTCCCCTATTTGTCGTAACACCTTTTAATCCATCTAAACGTTGTCTAGTTTTTCTCTCTCCATTATCAGTGGATGCTTTTTTTGTCAAACCATCGAATGATGTAGTAAAATCAGAATCATCACTATCAGTGACACCTTCGAGCTCATCATATTTTGTGAAGCTTGATGAAAACGAAGTTTTAATTTTATTAGTCGAACTAAGACTACTTCTTATAGTAGTTGGGCTTGTGTCATTGAATCTAACTGTAAAAATTTCCTGGTATTCTTCATTTTCTTTTAAAGGTCTAATTATAAACTTCCGTTTTTCCATAAACTTTTCTGTAGTAGTAGCACCATTACTCAATTCATCTTCAATTTGTTCTTCTCGAACCGTAAGGGTAGGCTTTTGCGACGTAGTAACTTCAAAGTTTTGTAGTTTTGAAACTTCCGATAGTGTGGAATTCTTCGTTGCATTATTGGTACCGATGCCATCTTGGCATAGGACTAAGGAAATGCACGCCCAAATCCAAACTAAAACATTACAAATGATGTAAATTAAATTTTCTATTTGTTTGTTAAAAGTAATTAGGATAAAACTATCATAATACATTAGAATTGTTGTTATTATTATTATTTTTCCAGTATAAAATAGTTATAAAACTTATATGGTAATGTAAATATATATTACCTATCCACCCCAGATGAAACTTCATCTATACAGTTGAGTTGAAAAAGTATCCAACATGGGACATCGTTTGATACCGATAGTCATCTTTAGCCAAGTTTGTTATTAGGACACATTCTTGTACCTGAAAATTAAAAATAATTTATTAGAATTTTTTATGTTAATACTAATAGCAAAGAAAATCATTAAAAAAATAGATTCAAACATTTAACTCGATTTAACATTAAGGACATGTAGAACAACAGGTGTTTAACTATGATGCAATAAGTAGAAAGAAAAATGTTTCGCGTAAACAATATTGTATACATATATATTATGTATTAATGAAATAACTTAATTGTTATATTATAAATAAATTTATAACTTTATGTATCTGTAAAATATTATAATGAAAATATATCCTACAACTGCTGTAAATATATCAAAAACTATAAATATTTAACATCGTTATAGTATAAGTGGTAAAAATAAGACCTTGTGATAAAAAAATCCATTTTAATAAAAATTATTCACTAAATATATAATATATCGGAAATAAAACAGTCCAAAATAATAATGAAAAACTGTTTCAATGCTATTCAATTGACCCTGGTTAACACATTAGTCAAACGTCCGCAATTCAAATCATGCAACACATTGCCGGAAGCTAACACGCCTCCTTTTGTTAAATTTTGTCATAAATGTAACTGATCATATATAAAATGTCAACTTTAAAATAGATCAAGCACATATTATACACACAAATAATTGTGATAAAATATTTTAAACAATATATATAAAGTAATGTACCGTCAGAATATGTAGGATATAGTTTTTAAAAAAATATGTTAATCAGATAAACCATTTTCATAAAACAACATAATATATATATTACAAATATGCACATACTTATTAATAATTATAGTTATACGAGTAAGTTGTACCTAATATCTAAATGCTTTTTAAGTATTTTCTGATATATTATAGGTATCAAGGTAATGAATGATGATATTACATTCTTTAAAATATTCATTTTTAACTACGTTCTAGAAATAAAAAATTAAAATTAATGTTTAGTAGGCCTGTAATTATAATTAATTCACATCACTTTTATTACCTTAGTGACTAAGGCTTAGTCATAAATTTTGTTATGATGAAAAATGCTTTTTAGCTACCTACATTAATGCCCACTAAACTAAAATTATTTTTTAAATAAGTTTTAGTTAAAAAACTATTTTTAAAACATTGATTGCTACCTTTATAATGTAAAATGTATTATACAATTATTTTCTTTTAGCGATAATAATTAAAAGTTAATGAGTTCATCTGCGAGCTAACACTCTAGCGTCTAGCCTCGTTGGTTCGTCATCGTACTAGCGTTATTCATGGATATATATACACACAAGCGAAACATTAGAACCGAAAAAAGTAGAATTATCCAATGATAGATCTAGAAAAATTTTTTAATTTTTAGAGCGTAAAGAAAAAAATAATTGTTCACAACCGGACTACGAGAGTATTCATCAAAGATACTCTCCCAGGCACACGAAGATGAAATAAATCAATGGACAAGGTGAATGGACATGATCAGCATGCGACTATTTTTATCTTTTAATAATAGCAATCAACAATAATACATTGTATTCGAAAACGTTTAAATGTTTCTACTAATAGCAAAATATAAATTTTCGTAAAAATGTATTCGTATAGATTCAAATTTATCTAGATAACATCTATACTAACATTTTTCCATATAAGTACATGATAAATGTCTAAAAACAGTGGGAAATTAAACAAATCCGTTATCATCGTTTCTTCATATTAGGTATATTTTTTTTCGACTGAAATGTTGACATCACTCGCATCTACGTAATATATTATTATTACTACACAATATATATTATAAATATTATATATCTTATTTCAATATTTTGTTACGTGTTTAACAACTAAAATTATAAAAATAAAATATTTTATACAGTTTGAATACTCAAATATATTATTAATTTATTGTATTTCATATTACATGACTAGACATATAATGACTTAATACTGGCTAAGTGTCATATAAAATATTTATCACATATGTAAGATTTACTGAGTATTTATATTAGTATTCTCGTGATCAACTCTTTGTCGATGATAGAACATGCTATTATTCATACTTTTTCTATTGTTTCAGTTACACCACATAAACACTTTTTAGTTTTATTATTCATACAAATAAAATAGACAATTTTATACTTTATTTAGTCCCAAAACACAGCAATTTTTTTTGACAAAACACTAAAAATTCGTATGATAGATATGTTTGATTTAGTAAGTACTTATAGTAGTATTGTAATAAAAACAAATACTCTAGACAAGTAGGTCTTAGTAAGAATACGATAACCTATACCGAAACCATTAACACACCCATAGCAAATTTTATAAGTGGTAATGTCATACTGAATTTTCTACAACATAAAAAAAAAGAAAACTCCGTACTAAAATATTATTATAATTTTATCATTCATTAATAAATTATGTACGTCATACATAATCGTGTAATTTCACTTCTATTATTTATAAATGTAACGTATATAATCATCATCTGCTGAAATTTTCCATAGGCCAACATACTATATTTTATAAACCCAAATTATACACTAGCAGCTTGCCTCAATTCATATTATCAGTTTGGAACATGTATATATACCTACGTTGTATAAATAATATAATATAGACACACCACATACGTTATATAATATCATAATTCATAAATCATAATGCTCCATTAAATTTATAAGTGCGTCACAAAAATATGTAATATTTATCACGTAAAATAGAATTATTTCGCGGTATTAGAACGTTTTAAAGGTTTGTCACGCTGTCATTTTTGTAACAACGCGCATATTTAGCTGTAATTTCAGAGCTTGCGTCGCGACAAATTATATTTTACTTTTAATGGATTAATCAGGAGTTCCCAAATGTTGACCGTTGTCTTTAATAAGCTTTAAAAATATAATATATCTATCACAAAAATAAAATATTTACAAGTACTTAGGTACAGATTTTTAAAATGTAATTACTCATATAATAAGCGCGTCATGATTATACGAGTATTCATATTTTTATAACCATGATTATATGTCAAGTCTTAATACGTAAAAAAACTACAAATATACCTAATAATTAATCTTAAAGTTATAGTATGTATCTCAAACTTTTAACTCACAATTATAGTCTGTACGAGTATACACGAAAAATTAAATAAAAATATACCGCAGACAACAACAACGTGTATACTGTATACTGTAATGAAATAGAACCGCGGTAAATAAAATATAAAATACTTCTGATTCAAATCGATTTTTGAGGATAACTACATAAAATATAATTTAAGGCGTGTGTGATGGCACGCAGGGTAACAACTCACAACACGGTCGCCAAGGAAAAAGTCTGAACACTCCACAAAGCGTATACGTCGAACATTCGATAATAATATACTTTCAAAGGTTTCAAAACGTTGGTGTGGGTTTTCCTAGTGTATTTTTTTTCAATAATTTGAATACTACTGTATTATTGATGCAAACGATGACGATGCGTTTCCCGGATATAATCATTAATTTGCCGTAGTAATACACTAGTAGGGCCACTATCATACATTTTCTGAGGTAAGAAGGAATATAATATTATGTTTAAATGTTTTTATTTCTCACGTATTATTTAATAATATTATTACTATTATTATTTTATAGATTAAATATTATTATTACGATTGACATATTAATGTGGTATAAAACTAAATAAGTCATCACTCGATACGATTTAACGAGTACTCGAAAACGGTTCAAGGGAAACGGGGGCAGACCGTTTGGCCAACTCAATAATATAATATAACACAGATTATTGAAATATATATTTTTATTGTCAAAATAGAAAATTCGCTTTCATCTTCGTACAGATCCGAACCTACCGTTGTAAATACACTATTATACACATTAGCACATCACACTCGCATGCTAACATTTCCTATGTTAAACGTTTTAATACAATAATTACACCTTAAAGACGTGTTCACGGCACGCGTTCCCGCGTGTGTGAGAACGACCTTGAGTGCTGCACACACATGTAAAACACCATAATAACAATATTGCATTCTACTCCAGGAACCCGCACCGCTATAAGTAAAGTACCTTACTTAGCCACTGGTGAGAACATAAGCCGTCAAGGGCAACTACTTTTTTTTTCCCCAAACGAACAAAATATCTGAGAATATGCCACCGTCACTGTGGCTGCTGGATAACGGGTTATTTTATTTAGTTTATCAAACAGCGTGGGCGTTTATAGGTAGCACGCAAGCGAAACTAAATCTAATGAGTTCTTGCAGCAGGTATCTTCCAAAACGTTTTGGTTAGATAATATACCGCAATGACGTCGCGTCAAAATAAATTATGCTATGTATACCCAAGTGTTAAAGATTGGTAGAATTAGATAAGTACAGCGAAGCCAGATTAACATATTAAGTGGAAAATAGCATCTTTTGAAAGTCAAATTGTTAAGTTCAGTATTTTTTTTGACTCTTGTATCTAATTTTTTTTTAAAATTATAGCCATTTTCGATTTGTAGATATAAAATAATAATACAAAATGTATTAAACATTATTATGAAACATTATTCCAAAATAGTAATTTATATTTTTTTTAATTAAATTTGTTAACGTAATATTGGTTAAATTCGAAACATCGAAGAAATAATAAAATACATTTTTACAAATTCTTTTAAATTACAACAACAGTTAGAAAAACTTATTTATGTAAAACGAAATTAATATTATTATATAGGTATAATAGGTACAATATAGTATCTAATGTACTCGTAATACTATAAGATTACAATAGATATATTACAATAGATTACAATACTCATAAAGGATAATAGGACATCAATTATTTTCATTCATTAGGTTCCTAAATAAATGTTAATGTTTATAAAAATACCTACATAAATACACAATTACACTTAAATTCATAATTTGAAGTTTTATTTTCTAAATTCAAAATTTTGAATTGAACAATATTATACAATCAGTTAATTGCTTATAAGTTCAAGTTGTAGCAAACAAAAGAAATTTTAGAATTGTATTTAGTATAAATTGATTAAGCATTAATAATCCTAATGTAACTCTCAGTATCTATTATATAGGTATACAATATATAAAAAATATCCGAAGTATTTACTGATTTTCTTTTTAATTCAACACTGTTTTGCCCGGGTCTCCTAGAGATTTTGATACATTTATGAACGATTATTTAAATCGCAACAGCCACGGCATAATCGGTATAGCTCCGGGTACATAATAATTATACTCCCTCTCTCTACAATATATATAATATGTATATGTGTGCAATGTATAATATTAATCTATCCCAATTTTAGGTGACGGTGGCGTTACGGTCGCACGTATTTATGAAATACAGCCATTTTCAACGGTAATAATAAAATTGTGCATACAATACATTTAATTGCACATTATTGAAATTAGCTTTCGATTTAATCGACCATTTTTTTCTCGGTAAAATCGTCGAAATACAGCATCTATTGAAATGTGCAAATATTAGAGAACGGGACGTATATTTTGTTATTATAATGTGCACGAGGTAATCCTAATAATATTATCATCCGGAGCAACGGTATGACGACGTAGTCTATTCAACGGCGGCAGTTTAGGTGGTATTACCTGCCGGCTGACCCACTTTCATCTTCTAGAGACCGAACAATAATAATAACACACAAGAACGACGGTCGTCAGCCAAACGCTATTCGCGCGCGGCCGTTTGATTCTTATTATGATTTCTATACACACATCGAACACGGACATTCTCGCTACGGTGTCTTATATTTCGTCGGATGATTACGAATGGCAAATCCCGAGCTAGTGAAATACAACATCCGTCACATCCAACATACATATAGCAATTGTGTATTTGTATATGTGTACAATGTACATGAATGAAATTCACCAACATATTTTATCAGCTATCACGATATACTAATACCAGTTGTATTTGTAAAGTTAAAGTGTAATATCAAACCGCATATTAACATTATATGCTTGATATGATTTGTAACCCCGCTTATCCGTTTTCTTTTAATATCAGATTACTTATTAAGTTTTCATAACCATATTTGACAGGTTAACAGCTCCAATTTGGTTAAACTAACTTCTAAATAATTTTAATATGCATTTACGAATACTATAAATGTTCGTTATACATTATTAGACCGACTACTAAAGCTTATCCATAAAACCCTGTCGTTACGTTCCACATTATATTGTCCATGAATTGTTTTTGAAATATAAATAATTAGTAAACAAATGTGACATCGAACAAAATTATGCTTTGTATAACACTAGAATGATGTCGTAAAATGAGCATCTGCTGTATTTACGATTTTAGATAATGTAGGACATATTATTTTTGTACATTAGGCAATTGTCAATATCGTTAAACTTATCTATAGATATGTAAAAACATGTAATACGGTGGACAGAAAACAAAAAATTTAAAAAAAAAGCAAATAATTAAAATGCATGATAATAATTTGAATAAAATGATAGGTATTCAAATTTATCGTAAAAATGTATTAAAATTTTAAAATAATAATAACCAATCCATTATTTATTAGTATAATATATAAAATAAATTATTTGGAATTATAATTTACAAGTATTAGTAAAAAATATATTATAATATACCTAATATGGATATAAAACAAGCATGCAATACTAAAAATAGGTAGTAACCGTAGCTAATATACCAAGCATAAAATCAATGAATATTTCAACAGTAATAAAATAGGTTATCAACATAAATATACGTATGCATAATAGTATACTGTTTTTTTTTCAAATGAAATTAACCAAAAAAAAAAAAATACATTCAAAATGTATTTCAATATAGGACATACCCAAAAAAAAAAGAATAATACAAATCATAGTAAAATATTCTGTTAAGGGTGTCGGATGCCAACGTGTTTTTACAACAAAATCTTGCTTGACAGGAAAAACTCTCACGCCTCTTGAAATAGTCAGATTTAGATATTTTTTTTTTATTTGAAATATGAAGATTTTATACAGGTCGGATTTAATTCTGATTAATAAAACTCCATTTTTATAAGTTTAATAAATGTCTATATATTATATCATCCATTTTTGAATATTTTAGATTTTTTTCTGGCGTTATTTAAAGTCAGTTTATAAAATCAAAGTTCTATGCAAATTGAATAAAGTTTTCCTCTTTCAAATAAAAAACATGATCCATATCTGATATTTCTATAGACATGTTAAAATTAATTAATTTTAATTTTGCAATACATATTGTTTTATTTTGAAACTTTTACATACATAGATTAATGTATTTTATATAATATATCACAATGACATTTTCAAAACATTTAGAAAAAGTTTTATGCTAATACTTGTTTACAATTCATACCGTATTACTAATAGTAAAATAAATTATAATAATAATTAATATTATTATTATATTTGTAATAATCATATTATTATGATAATACCATAATAGGCTGTCAGACTGTCATCGCTCAGAATCGTTTTTCGTAGGTATGCAATGATTTATCAGTTTATCACATACATTACAGAGACTTATTCAATGACGAAATACACTCAACATCTACTGTATAGCAGATCGATTACCTACCTACTTAATCCTTTTTTTTTAATTTGAAAATTAATGTCAGTAAATCGTTTTCTTATTATGCAAGTCACCCATTAATCATGCACATTGCATGTATTTTTACAAAAATAGTGTAAAAATTCACAAACAATTGGACGTATATAAATCAATAATTTAAAGCACGTCTTCAAAAGTATGTTTTATTTTATCATAAAATTGAAGTGGACATCCTATTTAGGTACGTGAATAAAATCATTTCATACTCGCAATATATGCATACTATAAATAATAAGACCCTGTCTGGATCTACCTTTTTAAGCCCAAGCCCGTCATAAACATTTTACTAATAAGGCCCTTTACTATATTTACTATAGTTAATGGATATCTAGTCAATGTATTATGTTTGAATCTCAAACCCGGCACAAGCAATTTTATTTAACGGACGTTTAACGTTTAAATTGAAACGAGTAAACACAAATACCTAACTAGTTTGAATTTCGTACATTTCAATGAAGCGTAGAAACTCGTTTTAGTTTATATATTAATTTAACCTTGATAAACTTTAAAATCTAAAATAATATAACAAGGAAATAAATAAGTATGAATATATTTTTACGAGTTTATAAAAAATTAATACTTTAAATAAAATATCGAGTAAAATAAAACACCCGACAAACTCTATTATCGATTTGAATTAGATACGCTGTCTAAAATATATATTATATAGTTGCAACACGTGCCACGACAAAACATATGCACATGCTCAAGTTCTAATTTTGTTATAGTAATATAAAACATTATAAACATAGAACAAATTATAATAGTAATGTATCGTAAGTAATGTTATGACATGAAAATTTTAAATGTATGAAAAACGGCCCTTCACAATCATGTATTGTTTAACGGATAAGAATATTATTCAATATCTGTCATTTATAGGTAGGTAAAACTATTTCTCAATAAAATTACGCAAGACAAATTAATATATGTATAGGTACACAAGTTATGCAAAATATGTAAACAGTGTAATAGTTATTGTTAGCACTTGGCATATGTTTATATAGGTACTACATAATATAATGTGTAAAGCAGAGAAGGCATGAAAATGAGTTAACATATTTTTTTTAAGCCTGTAAGAATAAGGAACGGAACAGGTATTTTTCTGGTGACATAACTGTCTTAGAACTTAGTTATAATTTATTTAAACGTATACAAAATTATATTATCAACCAAATATCAATAAACATTGATAAAATATTTGTATTATAATAATATTATGTCGGTTAATTTACTCTCTGCAGTATCAATTTTTCACTACTATTAACAATTAATAAAATGTTTTCTCAAAAATAAACAATATTGTAGACAAAGTAATATTATATGCCTCTTAATCTATAGGTTCTGCTGTCTTCCAACGTGATAACAGTTTTACGGAATCCATTTACTCGTAAGTACTTTATACATTTAACGAAAATAATAATACTACTAAATTATACTACGAGTACAATAATATAATAAAAAACGTTTGTCAAATACCTGAACAAAATAATAAAAGACAAGATAATAAAAAGACAAAAGAAATGACCATGTTCAAGCATATACCTACATGACTACATAAAGGGTGAAACAAAATATTATACAAACTCAAGATATTATATACCTACATTAGCTACATTATCAAGACAGGTTTAAATATTGGGTAGAGGTAGAAAATCGAATATTTTACAGGAAGGATTTTTTTTAAAGTGGTGTTACATTACATAGTATAAAAAATAACAGGTCCACGTCACAGATCGATAACCTATAAATAAAGACTAAAAATAAATTTTTATATTTTGTATTATTATTATTTACGAAGTTCTAAGTACTCACGGTAACATTTCAAGCATATATAAAATAACATACATATATGATAATATAAACCATACGACTAAATCGTTTAATAAATATGGATATGAAAAAAAAAATTATTAAACTAAATATTTTAAACGTAAATATTGATTTATGATTATGTCATCACAAAAACAGTGAAACCCAATATTTGTACCATCGCGCAAAACGTAAAGGAAAATTGGTATAGAATTATAGTTCTGATTATGTGGTTAGGATAAATAGGGTTACAAGACATTATTTTTTATTGAAGTATTCTCTTCAATATTTAAAATTAAATTAATCTTTTTCCAGTCATGATTTATAACGGTTATCAAAGAATGACTCTCTAAAAATAAATATAGGTAAAATTGCCTTAAACTAAAGTTTATATTTTTCAACTATTAATAAAACTACTTAAATTTCAAAACGAGCAATAATCATTATTCAATTTAAATGTGGAGTTAAAGGATCTTATTCCTAATAGAAAAAAACGTGCTATTTAGTTTTAGCTTTTCTGTTTGATAAATCCTAAATTAATAATAATTTTATCATAAACATATTTCTTTATTTAATCAAATGCCCGTGTGGGCTCAAGCACAACACTTAATATATAACATAATAATAAAGTGCATAAAGGAAATAACATAGAACAGACTTAATTATAAGTTTATCATTAATAACAAAATCAAATTTAAAAGTACAATATATTGGTACGCATGGAGGATTTTTAACATATTAATTATTTTATGGATAACAGGCTTTTTAATTGAACGACATTAGTTAATTTGAATGATCAAACCTTTGTCTTTTAATTTTTGTAGTATAATAAAATAATTTTTTAAATTTTATAAATATTACACCGGATTTTTAGAAACATACTGATCATACCATTAAACTAAGGACACAAATATACCAAGCACAAATATAATATAATATGTAATATAAATGTATATATATCTACAATAATTGCTCTGTCTTTAACACTTAACCATAATTTAAACATCATACTATAATATTAATAAACTTTATATAATAATAATAATGATCCAATATTCAGAAAACAGAATCTTGAATTAGTGTATAATTTAAAGAATATAATAATTAATAAGATGTTACGAGAAAAATGTATAAATATCAACTTATTAAGTTATTTGTTACTTAACCATTGGTGAATAATTAATTTATAAGATTGAAATAATTGTTTACATAGATACTCAAAAACAATTTTTTTATTTTAAATACATTAGCAATATACTACAGTTGTGATTGCATTAGGATTCAACTTAACTTAGTAGGTATATTAAATAAATTAGATCAATAACGGTATTCAAAAAATGAAAATTGAACAGATTTCATAAATTTTTTTAACAAGAAATATTAAAAATATTTTGTAAAAAGTGCTATACAACATCAATTATGCTAAACAAAGGATATGTGTGATCCATGCTATTATTCATTGTATACATTTTTTTTAATGTATAGTCTATAGTTAAACATAGTACCTACTAATCATTAAAAATAATTGTGATTCAAGAATCAATACCAATTTCATTGTATAATTTAAGTATACATTTGTATTATGCTATATTGGTTAAAATTCGTTTTTATTCAACTTAAGGGTTGAGCGTAGGTACACATTTTAAGAAAATATTAAAGAGAACAATAACAAAATGTTATAATTTTAAAATTTTCACAGATTTGAAATATCATAAATATCTTATGTAGGACTTTGGATAATATTCTTACCTTTAAATTTGATAATAGATCGATTTACTCTAATATAAAAAAAAAAAAACCAGTAAAATTCATTCTACCAAATGTAAAATCTACTATGTTACACGTTAATAAGACGAAGACAACATGTGTGGTTACAACACTCTCTTAAGCGTGATCAAGTAAGGGGGCCGTGCTCCTTCCATCCCCCCACTATTTTAACTTCTGAATACAAAACTTCAACAAGAACGCGCATTATGAACTATTGAGATTCGTTTTGTATGTGATAACTTAATGTTATGTATATTGATACATTTAAGTTATTATTTTTTTTATCTTTTTTTTTTTAAACACTTCAAAAACTTATACAAAGTGCAACCGCAAGAACCATATTTCGATTGGAAGGAAGCGCAATATGGGTTTAATCTAACTTCCACTTGGATACGATATTAATGCCCATGACTAAAAGATATTAATAACTAATTTTCTTGTAGCGAATTCGCACAATATAACCCATTATAACTCATTACCGCAACGATGTTTATAATCGTTTTTGAGTAAAAAACCCATACACATTACACACATGTAACCAACATGTCATATGACAATATACCTTGAGAAACAGAACGCCAAGATAGCATTGAAAATGGGAAACGTGAGAAACTGTTGACAACCATAAAGGTTATATTCCGACACGGATTGCGGGTTCATTATAAAAATTGTTTATTAATAACATTTTCCAAAGCATATCTACTTAAATGATTGTATACCTTAGGTACGTATAGTCTTTATAAAAATGCAACCAATTAGGAGAATGTAAATTGATTTATTAACCACGTCAAATCTGCAAAATAAAAAAATTGTCCAGTAATAGTTAACTAAAAAAAAAAATTATTAAAATTAATTCCATAACGTATGACTGTCCATCAAAGTGAAAGTGAAACAATAAATTGACTCATGAGCAATAACGGCGCGTGCGGAACACTATTATTCACTTGATGTATTTATTACAGTTTGAATATCACGTGACATTATTAAAGATAGATGCAATAATGTATTTGAGTAAGTTGATTGGAATTTGAAAGAACATACACAAAACATTTATTATGGCTTAAAAAATTAACCAACGTCCAACGGCCATGTTTCTATAGATTGTAAATTTACTATATTATTAAATCTTCAGAAAACTATTTTTACAACTGTTTTTAGTCATTTTGTAAGTATAATGGCATATTGGTGCGGTACTTAAGTTATAATATAAAAACCCAAATGTAATATTATAACAAAATTTCAAACCACATAACTAACAAAAATTATATTATAAAGTATACAACGTATTAAAACCTGCGTTAATTATAAATATGTAAATATTTTATACTTTCAATTTGTAAGATTTAGTTTTAATTACCGCTTTATAAATCTAATAATGAATACTTTTACTTTTATCAAAATTACAATTAGTCATAATAAGAAATATACGCATGCGTTCATCTATGCAAGAAACCTAATGTTATGCTTACTATTCAAGAATATTACTACATTAATAAATATTATACATAATATATAAATAACAAATAAATAAACAGTTTGTATTCAATTTCCTGTTATTCTAATTATTACTTGAATATACATAGCAGCATGACGCTGTGAAGACGAGAGGTCAAAACAACTCGAGAGTGAATAAAAAAAAAAATATTAAACTAGGTATCTATACTCTAATTTTGAAGTTGATATAACAAAATAAAGACAAAAATATAGGAAATACCTAAGAATTAAGGGTTCTAACTTTATATACAATTTCACGTTTAAACTTTACCTGCCGTATTTTTATAATATTATGTAATATTATTGTATGAAGTATTTATTATAAGATAAAGAAAATAATAACACTACATTCATGAACCAGAATGTAATATGTGACAATATATATTATTTTACTTCGACTCATACGCCGAAACATGTTTTGCACGTGCACGTTTATTAAGATGTCAACAAGAGTTTGAACAAATTGTACGAGAATGAGACTAATTGAATTAAATGAATTATTATGGCCTGGCCTTGTACTCCAATTATTTATTTATTGACTTCAAAAGATTAGTCCGTAAATTAACCTCTCATACTAAAACGAAGAAGCCTTTGGAGCTGTTAACAATGATATACCGCAATGGGGTGAATACATTTTCACGAGACTCACCAAATGTGTAACGCGACTACTGAATAATGTTCAATACCTGTATTATAAATAATATTATCCATTATAATAATTAATAATTTTGAATATTTTCGGTATTGGCACCTGGCAATAATTGTTACATATCAAATGTTTGCGAAATATTACACTTTAAAATATATCACAAATCATTTCATTATGAATTTTCTAGTTTTATTAAGTATTGCAATTTGGTTAAAGTCGAAATAACGTTGAAACGAATATAACGGTCGAAACCATGGAAATACGGAACTACAATGTAAAACCAAGAATTAGCGCGTTTGATAAATTAATTACGGTTAATTATTCGGCAATCGGCAAACATCGATCGTTCGTTTTGACATATATTTGAGTCTTGATAAAAAAAAAATACTAAAACTCGCTCAGGGCGAAAAACATAATATATTATTATATTAAACAAATTTCTCCGGCAATTGCGACAAAACCCGACGTAATACGTGCACACTCCGCGTCTAATTAATCGTTTGACTTTCATTTATGCAAAAGAAAAACGTACAATTCTTTAAAAAAAAAATATGTCTAATGGATTTCAATTGTTATCGACGTTTTTGAATATCCTAAAGAACCTACCTACATAGTTCACATTTCCATAATGCGCGAATACACACATAAAATTGTTGTGCATTTACGCACCTATTATAAACATAGAAAATAAGATTGTATTTTTATATATTAGTATTATTATTTTTACATTTATTGTGAAATTTACTATAAGAATAATTATACTATACATACATTATAAAATTATTATACAAAGATTAAACTCTGAAATTAATAATACTAATCATGACTCATAGAAACATTTTTTTTTACTTTTATATATATTAAAGATATACCTACTCAAAGAAAATCAAAGTAAAATAGGTAGCTACAATAAAAACATCTTTTATTATACTAGGTACATAGTATTACATTACCTAATCTATAGTAAAAAATGTATTAAAACAGTAGAAAAATAACTGATACAACAATACTAAAAGTTGACTGATTTCAAAAGATTTACAATTAATTCTTTTCATCAAAAAGTATTTCATAGTTTTAATAATATGATTTATAAATATATTTTGATTTTAAATAACTCGTATTTGAATTAAACTACCTATGTGTATTCTTGGACTTTTAAATATAAACTCTTTTTTCATATTATTTAGGTATATGTCGATTGTAGTTATATACATTTATTTAAAAAAACATTAATATTTTGTTTTGCTATAAACAAGTCTAGGATTAAACCTAACTTATAAATAATAATATCTATACAAGAATTTATAGCCAGATATTCACTCTCTAAAATAGCATACCTTCGGTAGTCTTTTCCATAATTGCCATCACTTGATATTTTTAGTTATTAGTTCAGCCAAGCATTCGTTCTCGAAGTCTTGAAACCCATCATTTACAGTTAAGTTAACCACTATATTCGTTCCGATTGTGAAATACCAAGTACCGCAATTAAGCACTGTACGTCACGAAACCGACAAGGTCTTTATTGTTATAAATCGATTGTCGAGTTTTGGAAAACAAATCGTTATTTGTTTCATATACATCATACTATAAACTTTTTATTATTTTATCAAAAATGATTAAATACATAACATGGCGATTGAATTTATAAATTAAAATAGTGAAATAAGTATTGAAATTGAAAGACCACTTTATTTCTAAAATATTATATTTTCTAAAATCATATTATTTCAGTACCAACGCTATTATGTTTGTGTTTATTTTTTTTTTGTTGTTGTTTAATGTTTTTATTCGAATATCTAACACTTTGTTTATTTTTTTTGTACTTGTCAGTGAACACATTTCCTTTAGAATAAATTGGTACAAATTTGAATTTATCACAGCTGCACGATCCATAATATTATTTCGAGGCTAAAATGGTTCATCCGAAACAAATAATGATACAAATACCCTTACCATATGGTTAATTAAAAACTAACGCATAGTGCATGGATAATAAATATTTAAAACTGAAATCTGTCCTAAATAACCTATTTTTACCTTGAACGAATGATTATATTATACAGACTCTCTGATTTGGTTTAATGATAAGAATACAGAACAAACGCCTTCACGCTCCGCCACAGCAAATGTCCTTCGTGTCGTTCTTAATAATGAACGCTAGCACGCGACTATACGCTATAGTCTGGAAATCCATATTCCTAACATAAACTATTTTGTTATAGGTACATTTTAAAATAAAAATAAAAAATGACAACTATAATTTGACTCAAAATTAACAACTTAATGATAATAATTATACATGTTACTTATAAATGTACCGATAATTGGGTGAAAAATCATAAAATCAATCCAGGTAAAACTAGGAAGGTATTTTCAAATACAAACTAGGTAAATGCCTTTAGCGAAAACACGTGTAAGTAATATTATGATCTTCACTAAAAAAAAACTTATACCTAATTAGCTTAATAAATTTTTAAATATTAAAAATATAAAGGTTCAATATTTTGATTTTTTTTTTGTTATAAAACTGCTGTTTAACCATAATATGCCTGTAAATTCAAAATTATAGAAACAAAAATGTTATTTCATTCTATTTAAAATTTTAATATTATATAATTTAATTTGAAGAACACATTAATGAGTAATAATTACATATTTTTAAAATAAACAATATAATTTATATGTTACTCATTTGTAGATTATTAAATGTATTTTTTATTCATATTTAAGGCAACAACGGAAATTAAGACAACAGGCAGTTAGTTTATAAAACACCTACTTCTTTATTATATAATAATGTTGATCTAAAATCCAGATAAAAACCCACAACGGCATAATTAACCATTTTAAACGTTATTAAAAACATAATACGAACCTTATTATAAGTTTTATGAACAAACACTTAAATAGTTTAATACGTACTTATAATACATTGTCAATAAACACAAATAGTTACATATTGTTATACTATTTTAATATAGGTAGCTGAAGAACAACTTAAACGACTGCGACATAAATCAGAATATAATATACCATTATGTGAATTATGTCCATTATGCAATTACTGAATTGCCTTCTGTTAATTAAAAAGCACCATACCTATATACTGTTAATTATACCTTAAAATAATAAAAAAAAATCATAACGATGACCCTATGAAAAATCATATTAATCAAAAAATCGTATAAGTAACAAGGGAATTGATAAAAAGAATATTGATACAATATTTTTTATCTTCGTTCTAAGTACAAAACACATAAAGAACGATAAAAATCGAGAAATATACACTACCAAATAATTGATATAAAAATTACAAATAGTCCATAATATAGTCTATAAACATAAACATAATATATGATATATAACCATACTACTTTTTACTTATTAGACCGTTACATTAGTTAAATTGTTTATACGATTCCTCATAAAATAAAAACGTGTTAACGTTTTCTCAATAGCGGAACAATAGTAAGATATCTACGTAACATGACGTCGTCGAAGACATTACAGCAAAGACATTTTAAAAGACCGTTCCGTATCGAAAATCGTATTACGTGATGTCAGTTGTACTAAATAATATCTCTTCTAAAAAGTATACGCAATTATATTTTAAGAATCTGTAGTATACACAATACAGTTACATAGCACTATCAGACGAATCGTGTTTATGTTGAAAATCTGTATTTTAAATAAAACTATTTGAACATTTTCAAACAAATATGTAATAAATAAATTCAATATTGATTATCTAAATAGTAAATTAAGTATGTTTTGTACATTGAATATATAGTTATTGTTGTATAATTAATTAATTTAAAAAACAGTTTTGAAAATTAAAATTGTCAATAAAATATCATGTTTATTATATAATATTATAGTTTATACATATCATAATACTATAGCCTATAATATGTAGTAAATCTATATACTTATATATATATATATATATTGATAGTTTCATTATTTGTGAAGTTCAAATAGTTCAATGAAGTATATCAAGGTCTTAATAAACCTGCCAATTTATTTCTAACCTTCTTTATACCTACTCTTCAAAATCATATAATAGATATTATATATTATATACATCCACACACAATAAACAGGTCTATAATAATGATTTACTTTCTTCTAGAACTACAACAGAATCAAATAATAAAATTTGTATTATTTCTATCTATCTTTTATCTGACGTACCTATAGTAGAATTAAAACAAATTTCCAAACAAAGCACATAAAAGTACCAGAATCAAGGTTATAAAATGCATCAATGTTTACTGTTTAGGTGTAGAACGTTTTAGTTAGGATTATAAATATCAACAGTCTGTAAATATTTAATATCTGTATTTTGTAGACTGTATAGTACTATAAGGTATAGATTATTATTATATTTCCGAAAATGTACTTTATAATAAATATAAGAAATAAGAAATTAAATTTTATATCCTTATTTAGTTGATTTGTAACTATTGTTTTATAAATTAAATATTTAATGATAAATTATAAAACTACAAAATGATATCATTTTTCATTAGAATAAAATATATTCATATTGATTTTATCTGAACTTTTAAAATAATAAGTATTACTTATACAAGTTTCTATCAATGCAACAGATTGTATATATGTATGTGTGTGTGTGTGTGTGTGTGTGTGTGTGTGTGTGTGTGTGTGTGTGTGTGTGTGTGTGTGTGTGTGTGTGTGTGTGTGTGTGTGTGTGTGTGTGTGTGTGTGTGTGTATTATTATAAGTGTTTAGGTAGTTATAAAGCAATTTATATAAATAATAACACTTATAAATAAATAATTGAAAATTGTATATTTAATGAATTATTAACTAAATTATGACAATATTATGGTAATAATAAATGCTAAGTTTATGTTGTATCTATTATATCTACATATATAAAATACATATAAATTATAAATAATATAATACAATTTATTATGTTATATTATTATAAAACTGTACTATTTACAATTCATTGATAATCAACATAATATAATATAATATAACGGTTAAACTGAGACTGTATTCGTGATAAGGTAATATATTCTATAGTCTATACTCTGTACATTGTTTCTACATAAGAAAATTGCACGGCGATTCTTTAGTATAGGGAAGTAGATTTCTTTTGAGATTCACTTCTACATCGTCATGCAGTTTTTAATTCTATTCAATCTTTCTTTCATTGTAGTCTGTATGTTTTGTTTTTGAATGTATTAGTATACGTCACCTAGTACAATTTGCCTGACAGTTAAATATACTTATCCGGCGGTTGTGACGATGCAACATTTAATACGCATAAGTTTCTGTTACTTTTCGAAATTAATCGACTGTTTTAGAGAGTCTATTTGCTGATATACAGTTTCTATGATATACCTAAATCTGATTCCATAATCATGTTTCCGTTATTTCGTAAACATTTAATCGTATTTTCGATTTACAAAACTTAGGCAAACTATATACATTTATAAACGTATATGTATTATAGAAATAATGATATTAGTATATTATAACATTTGCAAATGCAATCGATAATTTCCAATTTGATAGTAGTTATATATACGTTATGGTGGTACCTAGAAGTCTAAAAATTAAAATACAAATACAATAAACAAAAAATGAATCAAAATCACATTTACTTATAAACATTTAATGTCATAACAAGAAGTCTTAAAGGGATTCAAATATTAGTGAGCAATTAAAAAAAATGTCAAATCAAACCAATCTGAATACAAATTGCACCAAATGGTTAATCGTGGTGAATACAGCAGTCGTTCAAGTCACCAGATTATAGTTTCCGGAACGACAACAACTACAGTGAGATATTTAGGTAACCTACGTCTAATCATTATCGTTACTCACAAGAATATTATTATAATAAACGCCGTCATATATATAACATGACGACCTCGACGGACTAATGAATAGAAAAACGCACATCGATTAATATTATTTCGTTCTGTAGGTACCTACACAATTAATATACCTATATTATATTGTACAACTACTATTATTTATACAACACAAAGATTACAAAATAATGCGCATTCTAGCGTTGTTTTATCGGATCTAAGGAGAACAAAAAACTGTCAGAACGTTACAAACATTTCGACAACAACTAAAATTCCAATTTCTCAAAGTTTCCATAGTATAATGACATATTGATCTAAATACGAGAGCAGTGGATTAGGACAAATACCGTCAGATACGACACAGTATTCTAACGCAGTTTTACACACGGACGACAGACTGAGCAATAAATACCTACAAAGACTCTGATCGAAACTTTCACATGGCGGCGGCGGCGGCAGGTATACGATAATTATTGGCGGCGACGGTTACGCGCTATTACGTTACAAATATATATTATGCTGTAGTATATCGTCGTGACACAGAAATCGTCGTCGCTACATATAACGACGATAACAATGAAAAATATCAGGACGTAGAGTTGCTGGGAATTGCAAGAAAGCGAATTTCCAGGCGTGGGACCTAAGCATCGCCGCAGCCACCCTTTGGCGTTATTGAACAGACATCGTTTTCGTGTAGACTGTTGTAGATCTGCACACACACATGTACAATCAAGTACGTAGGCAGTGGCATGATGAATTTTAAATTGTTCAGGGGCTTGTCTAATATTTCACTCGCCCTGTAGCACCAATAACCCTATAAAGGCATTCACCATCGTATTATTTGTAACTAACTGTCGTAGTTCTTACTAAAATACTGTAGCTAATACTAAATTACCACCTATTGGCCATTAACCCTCCACCACCCCTTAAGAAATTCAGATTCGGCCTTCTTTCGATTACCCCCTTCGTCACGCCACTGTACGTAGGCACATGAATGTTAACAAACCACGGTAGGTATATATTGGGGCCGATAGTCGGAATAATACTATATAATATTATATGTACAAGAGATCCCATCTGAAATAAACACCAACATATTAGGTATACCAAGTACTGAGTATAACTTGAGCACTAACTACTACCTACAATTATAATATGTCTGTAATTACTAATTAACTAGGTGTATTGTGTTAAGCTACTTTATTACATAGCTATATACACTACAGTAATAGTCATATTACGATCAACAAGGAACATACCCATTATTATTATTGCCTATAACCGTCTGTCCGGTCGTAGATCGTTCACACACGCATACTGCAGTCCACTAGTCCAGCATGTCGACGTATCCCATATAAGATCGCGTGTCCTATATCGCCGCGTCTCGTAATCCGTTGGCGAGCCGAGACGTCTCGATTATCCAGCGACGCGGAATTGCAACAGAAAACGTCACGGAAAAGAAATTAAAAAAAAATACGTTGCCAGCAAATACGGGTCGATCGCGCGGCGACGACCACGAGCGTGTTATCAGAAACGCAGCACACGGAATGCCCGACCAGGACGGCCGTTTCTTCACTACTGAACCGCTTGCCGCTCGCGGACCGTCGTCGGCGGTGGTGGCGCGGCGGACCAAGCAGTCCTCCGGTTTCGCGCCGCCGCCGCCGCCGCTGCTGCTGCCTTCTCCGACGGACAGGTCGTTGCCGTCACCACCGGCTGATTGCCGAACGTGGCCGATCGTAGCCGAACGTCGTCGGTTTGTCACGCTTTCACGACGTGTCAACACACACGGTACGCACACACGTTGAATACTCGCTACGGTGCGCGGACGACGACAAAAGGCGGTTCCTTTGCACTCGCTCCGACTCCCCCCCCCTCACATCGACGATGGTACCCTGTCATTTTCCGACGTGCCTACGTCTGAAAAAAAAAAAAAACCGTATTAAACGTTTTTAATATTGCTGGTTTCACATCGTCGCTATTGCAATTTTGCTGCAATTTGTAAATAAGCATAAGTATTAATGACACATCGCATTAGATAATATATAATATTATAACCTTATAAACAAACGTTAAATTTCGAAAAATGTTATTTTAATATTGTTGTTAAAAGTCTCATACATATAAAATAACAATAATTATTATTATTATATTGTTTTTATTGTCCGACCAAAAGGTGCGTGGAGGAGAAAAATCGAAGAAAATGCGAATTATTATTGTTTAAAAACTCTTGAATTCAATCTATTTTGTTTTCCCGAATCCTGACCAACTATAATACAATAGATGTAATATGCAGACCCGTGTGTGTGTGTGTGTGTGTGTGTGTGCGAGCGCGCGCGTGTACGCGAAAACGACAGCGGAAGTAACTACACAATAAAATGCATATAATAATACGGGCGATAATGTGTCAAAAACCGTATTTTCACTCTGGTAAGTGTTAAAAAAAATTAATTAAAACACAAAGCACTAGTTGACGCGTGGTACGACGCGTGCGGTGATTCTATAGCTGGCATGTGAAATAGAAAATATTATTATTATTTTAACGTTTAAATCGCATCCATAATTTTAAAACTCTAGGTTAGGTTCCCGATAACAATATGCATAACATTTTTTTTATTATTTTTTGACGTTTTATTAAACAGCGTACTGCGTATAGTGACAATTTATATATAGGTACCTATCAGATACACACGTCAATCTATATATGTATATTATTATATGGTATATAAATGTACGCACAAACTCAATGTCGCGCACGTTATCCGATGTTTGAAATTTTCAATTTTTCAATTTTTCTTCTCATTTTGACATTTACATTCACACACCATCATTACGCTTTCCAATGTATTGTATAGTAGTTAAAATAATTTAATTATTCCTGTGAAATTGACATAAGCATACGCAAAAGTATTTTTACCATTGATATAACTTTGAGCATACAATAATGAAAATTAACTATAACACTACATATAGGCATTACTACCAATATACCGTATAATTATTATGGTATATGTATAAAATGCATATTATAGTATTTATACGTATAACGTATTGTTATTACTTTCATAAGCCATTTGTAGTATATTCATGACAGTTTGTTAATAATGTGTGATATGTGCAAAAAAGGAAAATCTAACTACTACAAAATATTCAATAATTCTTTATATTATTAAGTTATTTGTGATGCATCTATGATATTTTGAAAAAAAATAATATCTTCAACTTTTTATTCGTTTACAAGGTAAAATTTGAATAATCTTACTCATTTTACACGTTCAGAAATGTTATTTTAAGGTTATTTTACACATAAACTTAGAAAAATTGTGTTGGCAAAATGTTAAATTATATGATATTGTTCACCAATTTATTAAACTCATTAAAACATATGATATTAAAAAACCATTAGGTATGTATCTACATTCCAACCATCTGGAATAGGTTTAAACATTAAACGTGTACAGGTTATATTTTCAAAAATAAAATATAATTATTAAAAATATTATTTTTAAATAATTTTAGGTGTAAAATGAAACTTAGTATACAATTTTAAAATCTTATTAAAAAAATTATGAATTTTTGTCTACAAAATAATTTTTGAATTTTCATGGTTTTAATAAATTTTGTAAAAATTTGAAATTTTAAATGCTTTAAAAAAAAATTGTGACTAGACTTTTGATATTTTTTTTATTAAAATATTTATTAATTATTTACTGTTACCCATTATAAATTTAATTTATTTGTATATAATAATGATAATTGATCATTAACTAACAGATAGTTACTTATTTAACATAACATAATATAGTTAGTAATATAGTTAGTCGCATATTAATTATTAATTGCCTATAAAACAAAGTTAAAACTACTATATATTTACATTTGAATAAACCAATTTTTCCATGTACTCAATGATAAGTTACACTTTATACCTACTATACAGCAGAGCGAGTTCTCTGGTTTTCTATATTGAATTTTACTTAACAGATAAGATAATGAAACATCGGGCATGGCCGTTTTTGACCAAATTCGTACTCTTCCATTTTCAGCCGATTCACTTTTCGGGAAAAACAAAAAGTTTAAAATTTACTTTGTGTTAGACAATTATTAAAAATATAAGAAAATATATCATAATCAAACTCGACGACCACCAATTAAATAATTAACGACAACAGTTATATGCATAGGTTTTAATACTTTTCTATAATATGTATAACATAAAGTAAATATTTAACTTTTTGGTTTGGCCGAAAAGGGAAGGGCAAGATTTTGATTGAAAAGAGCCTCGCCCGAATTATCTACGAAAATGTTTATATATGTTGGATATTTGGAAGATTTTATGGATTTCTATCGCGCGTTTTTAACGCATGGCTCTATAAGATATGACTTTGATAACCAATTAAGATACAAATAAACTACAACTATATAACCCGCAACGTGTTTCTTGGATTTCAGTATTTCATATAAATCTATATTCTATTCTATAGGACATAGGTATGCATGCAATATGTCTACAATATTAAATTTTGATATATCTAATTATGTAAATACGCAATAAACTCGATAAAAAAATGTATAAAATTGTATAATATACTGTATAACTGTTACAAGAAACCTGTAATAATATGAATGCAACAGGTAATAAACTACTAATTTATGTGCGTTTTATCTTGACGAGTCAGTAAGTCACCCGAAGTGTAATCCTCGGAAAACTGACGACGCGTTTCGTCGGACCGGAGATGATGAAACTCACAAAAAACACGTACAAGATTCGTTTCACTCGACGAAAAAAATGTGGTAGCACTGAATACCTGTATAATAAAAAACACAATTTACAGACGTAGTAATAACCAATAACGCTAACCATGGTTTACGTTACTCGCGATCGAGTAACCACGATTTTTTTCCGTTGGTCGCCGACTGTTTTCTTCGCGACGAGACTGTTCTATAGTCAAGAATTTCTTGTAAATCCGTCACCAGGCATAAGAATTTATTTAGGATTTAACGATACGGTTTTTTGTCTTGGTATATTATCATTATTATGTAAACAATATATTGTTATTATGCATACCATAATAAGTTCGACGCCTTTCCCCTCCTCTAAAAATTGGTCAATGGAGACACTACACTTCTGAGTTGATATCTTAAAACATTGTACATTAGATCTATTCTTTTCATAATTAATTACAGTATAATATTATCACATATTTCATATAGTATAAGTATATGGGGTCGAGATGATACTTTCAAAACTCATTTTACATCATTAAACACCACAATCAACTCTTTAATAAAATATACCTTAAAAAAGCCACTTCTCACTCCAATTGGCGTATAATATATGAACTGTTTAATGTTAATCAAAATAATCTAAAGGACATAAAAATCACTTATTTTTAATATTATATAAATATAAACATCTTATAAATAAACCAATGCACAATTTCGATACTAGATTAAAGGAAAAAGCAATGTTTGTAACAAATTATTTGGCTTGATGTCTTCTTTAAATATTATTACTAATTTATTGCGCAATAAAAACATTAATATCGATTCTTTTCCAACTACTAATAATTAAAGATTTAAGTTAGTTATTTAAATTAATTCTATATATTATGTATTAAATAATAAGTATTTAATTTAAGATGAAACGTAAGAACATAATATTGTTTCGTTTTGACATGTTATTATTTCTGTATTTATAATTTACCTTACTGTCACATTATTGACTCACCTATCCTAAAATAAATTTACTTAGAAGTTGGGTCAGAAAGTAGTTTTTGGACATTTTTTTGTAAACCTTTGGTATACTTTCTTTCTTTAAATAAATATTATTCTATAAAAAAAAGAAACTTATTTTAGTGCATATATGTACTACATACTAATATATGTTGTATAATATATGATAACATGGCATATAAATTGTACTATTACGTTTTGAATCAGAAGAAAAATTTGGACCATTTCAATGTCAGATATTATAATATCATACCTGCTTGTTGTAAAAAATAAATTATTAATAATTATTAATATGTCCACTTGTGGCTTATTTCATGTTTATATTAAACTTTTATATTGGAATAAAAGATAAAACTAGTTATTAGTTGTGTTATTATAAAAACTTGCGTAAATGTCATTTTACATAATAGGTTGAAAAAATATATGAAATAAACATAGTGTTCGAATGTTTAGTTGAAACAATAAATATTTCAATACATTAATTAATATTTGTATTGTTTATGGTTTTTAGATTCTGAATGGAGCGAAAAAAGTATGGATTTTACAATAATGTTTGTTTTTTTTTAATATTTTTTTTTTGTTTGTATACATGATAAGTAGTCGAAATAATGCTTCGATTTTCTGGTCATCCATTCTGGTGGGAAAGTGAATCTAATTGGTACTTTCGAAATGTAATTTTTAAAAATTCCCAATAGTTTTCAAAAGCGTTGGGAAAAACTTGTTTTATAGAACAAATTATTTTGTAGTTAAAAATTTATAAAATAATCAATTTTTATAACTAAAAATTGTAAATTTAAAACAATGTTTCTCATAAGCAGTTAATAGTATACCCAAAAAATCTAAAAAATATATCAACATTGTTGTTTTGTATAAACTAATGTATAGTAAATCTTAAAACTATTGTCACATAATAAATTCACATAGACAAATATTATATTATACTTATATACAATGTGTGAAATTCAAACAATATGTTCATAAAATATATAATATATACGGCTGATTGATTTTTTTTAATTTTACTAAAGGCTGTTTTATTCACTGAAAATAATATTACAATAGTCAATATATAGTATCACAATAAGCAATATCTTAACTTTAATCAAAAGATTCATACGGACTATATAGTTTGCAGACATGAACATTGATGAATAATAACTTGCCTCAAGAAATAATATAACCTATTTGTCTATAAATCAATGACTTCGAAAACTAATTATATTTCTTATTATAAATCCTTAGTTACTAAGAAAGTATTATATTCATCAAAATCAATGCTCTTATAATGTATAGTATCTATTACTCTACTGTATAATATTATTTGAAATTTGCTTAGTTCAAAATACATTTTAATGTTTGATTTTCAGCACAAGTAAATATAAATTATGATTATTTGTTATTGATAAAAATTGCAAATTAAATAGAAAACTCGGTTATGCATTATATATGAGAATATTATATTTTACGTATAACTGTTGCTTGTAAAATTGTATACGGGTCAGGACTCAGGAGTACAAAACGAAGAATCGAAGTATCATGCAGATGTCCGAGAAACCATCTAACAAACATAAATAATATAATTGATAGATATTATTATAATAGTGAAAATCTTTAACCAATTGACATTTTACGAAATATTTCAATACAATATTACATAATATAATATATTATATTTCTTTATGTGTCTTACCTGCAATGTGTGTATAATAATTAATATTATCATTATCCCACCTCATACGTGGCTAGATAACCTATCTACCAATTTCTATCACATAAGTATATTAGAAAACTGCAATAGTTTTATCACGTTTGACAGAATAATATCACTTGGTATCATTCATTTAAATATAAAAATAATTTGTTTTAAAACAAATTTTACATATTATATATATATAAACTATTATAGAGAGAAAATCTAGCAAAATGATAACAATCGTTTACGACAAATATTAATTGTGTATTTGTATATATTAAATAACTACTATAAGATCATAACTAACATTATAATAGTAATTTTTACACAATAATTGTCAACGTAATATTATCGTGATAAGTATCTATCTACCTACCA
Source organism: Pentalonia nigronervosa (assembly GCA_014851325.1). Taxonomy (NCBI): domain Eukaryota; kingdom Metazoa; phylum Arthropoda; class Insecta; order Hemiptera; family Aphididae; genus Pentalonia; species Pentalonia nigronervosa. The sequence continues at coordinate 60,992 of JACXSJ010000875.1, read as the reverse complement.
ACTTACCTACATACGACATGCACTTAATCAGTTTTTAATTATAAGCTTTAGTAAGATTTCTTTTGATAATACATTCACTTACAAATTTATTTATATTTACCATTATATTTTTGTCTCAATGAATTGTTTTTTTTTATTCAGATTTTATCGGTTTTCCGAAACTCCTTAATTTTCTCAACCAATAATTTTCCAGATATTACGAATTTTTTTCCACAGCCGGTTTCAAAGTAATAAAGAATAATTAGATGCACCTATCATATTTTTTATCTGTAAAACGCCCACGGCTAAACGACAGTCATTAATCGATTTGGTATAAAGTATTCAATGGCACATACAATAATGACTAGGTACTCATTACATAAATAACGATATACGTTGTCATTATATAGATTAATAAACTGAAATAAGTCTCTGTGATCTTTTGGAAAAGTACAGAATTTATCTAAATAACGAAAAATGACCAGACGTTTGAGAGAAAATATTATATTTCCCGTGATTCCGTGTACATCCCGATTTCGGGCTAATTACTTCACGCAAATAACGAGAGAATTTAATTCGTTACTCAATCACGACTTATGATCGTTTGATGGATGATATAATAATAAGTACATTAGGTAGGTATAATATTATGATGGTGTAGACGGTGAATACAATTACGTTAGTCGGTAAAACTGTATAATAGATGATGCAAGACAATCTAATATAATATGCATAAACATTCCAAGTTTTGGAGCTATTCGACTGTTTAGAATAATTGAACGAAATGGGAAATCTTGCGGACCGTAGTACCTATATTAAGTTCGATCACGATTAGATGCGCGTGTATCGTGTCTTATGCCACCGACGCGTGCCGTACCCAATTTTCACGTCCTCGTAGTATAAAAAAAGGTATTACATAAATATTTCCAATCGACGTTGGCGTGGATGTCGTAGAAACTTTAAACTAGTAAACAAAAAAAAATAACTTTTAAGAAATACAATTCAATATTAAGTACAAGTTAAGTCAATATAGAGCGTTTCATTAATAGCTGAAGAAATTGTTTAAGTATTTGGAAGAATGTTTTATAGGTAAAATAGTATTCTAATATTACGAGAAAGTTTCTTAGTTTATATATAATATATATATATATCATAATTTATTTATTTTTCTATTAGTAAAACATTATTCGTTACATTAACAATTTTTGACAATCTTCGCATATTTTATGAACTATTAAATTATGATGATATTATAAGTTCAGATTCCTGGTACTACATATTTAAAACGTCTGGTTAAAATTCGGGGATTTCGTTTATGTTTCGTTTGTGCCGATTTGTGCCTCAAATCCCTTCATCTGTGCTCAATCCCTTCCAAAATGTATTTTGAACCCAACCCCCTCCAAAGTACCAAATACATTCAATTGGGTAACAGAAAAAATACCCCCAGAGTTAAAGATTGAAGCATTTTTACTGCTTCTAAATTCTAAAGGTGACATTGAACCCATATGGCATTTTTAAACAAATACATTTATGGCTCTTAAATTAAATATTTATTAACAGTATTCACTCTATGTATTCTTTTATATTACTATTGTTGAAACTTTTTATAAATTGTTAAATCAATAAATTGTAGCTTGTTTGTTTTTGAATTAACATATTTGAATTAGGGAAATCCGTATATATTATAAATAAATAAATAAACAAATAAATGGCTTATTATAATAATAATTAAAAAAAACATCAATGTTTCATCACAGTGCAAACTTTTAAATTAAATATTTATTATTCAGTATTCACTTTATTTATTCTTTTACACTATTGATAAATACTAGAAAACATAATATTAAAATAATAATTTTTGCAAAAAAAAACATCAATATAGAAATTTCAAATATTTTATATTAAACTGTATATATAATAAATTGACAATTTTTTATTATTGTTGTTGGTGTTGCAATATTAAAGATGCATTTTAAATGTTTGTAACGTTCCCATATATTTGTATGGTTCTCTCCAACAATAAGAGACGAGTGACCTATAGCAGTTTCTTAAAAAAATATTGATGGAATTAAATTTATCACTTCTCTCAAAGTAAAACTTTTTCCATCTAAACATAAGCTTTGTGGAATATTTGAAAGGGTTAAAGAAACATTCTCAGGGTTCTTTTTCAATGGTTTCCACTTGGAAAGTGGAGCAAATAATTCGATAAAAATTTGATTTCCAAGCGTGTATTTACTTTTTATTGTATCGTTAAAACAATTGTCACATTTTTTGTGCTTGTCAGAGTTAAGTCACTTGTAGGTAAATTAACAACAACAGTAGTCCTTTCTTTTCTTGTTTTTTCTTCCTTACAGTTCAAATATGTTTTGTTTTCTCTTAAGAAGTCATAGTTGTCAAATAGAATTTGAATAATAAAATTTGCTGTACAAGAACAGTTTAAATAGAAATGTCTTTTTGGATTATCTGCTAGTGACGTAAATGCATCAATTAAAATCATTGCTCGTTTTCTGTAAGTTTGTACATTAAAACTACCTCTTTTACCATGAGAAATAAGCTCAAAAAGTTTAAATTCGATATTCGTTTCAATAAATTTAAAATAATTTGAACTGTCGGTGTACGATGTGAGTAATATATATATATTAAACTATCAAATGCGGAAGTATTAGTAAGTATATATTGTATATTGTTAATTTGTATACTCTGTATATTCTTGTTATATTCGGTGATATTAATCGTGATATGTTTTTAATACTACTATTCGTCTTTCATTCGCAAAAATTTTCCATATTAGTTATTGGATTATACTTAGTTGGTAATATACTTATTTCATTATGTTACATATTTTCATTTAGCAATACTAATGTTTCGATTTTATCATTATTTACAGGCAGTTTTTTAATTTTTTCAGATAATTTACATGTATTTATTTATTTTCCTTCAATACTATTTTCCAGTCCAATGCTCAATTTGTCAATGTTCACGTTTTTTTCTCTTAAAATTCCATCGACGTGTGTCTGGATGAAATCGTCTACACTTATTAATACATTTTTATATTTAAAAATATGATTTTTGAAGTCATAAAATAAACTTTCAGTTGTTTCTATTTCTTTTTTTTATCAAATTTAAAAATAGAATCCATAATCGCAGACCAACATGGAATCAATTTGGAAATTGTAGTAGTTTTTTGGCAAGCATAGGGCAATATTCCATATTATCCTGATTGTATTGGTTTTTGTGAGAGCTTGATTCTACCAAACAATTATTATAAATTACTTGAATTATCTTAAAAATACTGCTTTTGTCACTTCGTTCATTTAGTAAAAGAACACTATCGGACTCTGCAATATCTTGGACGTAGATATTGTTTTTATTATTCAAATGTATGCTTACTTGGCTGATTACTCAATTACTTTCTATCCTTTGCTTTAAATATATTTTTGCGATTTCACACGCATTTGATATATTAATTGCAGTATAACTATCTTTTTCATTTAATTCAAGAGTAAAAATACACTAATAAATATTTTATGTCATTAAAGTCAACACTTTCAATAACTAAACCTATAGATCGTAAATAAAAGTTTTTGATTCGACATGATGAGTTTTTAATTTCTGGTCAAAAACTTAATAGCTTCATAGTATAGTTAAAATCATTTCTAAGCATGCAATTAGGTATCTCGACTTTAGCTTCTTTTAATAAAATTGATGAGCATACACACAAATATTTTGACAAACTTGAATACTGAGTAAAGGATTTTATTACAGCAATCATTAACTCTTTAGATTGATTTATTACTACAATTTTCAAAGGTGAAATTGTATTTATCATCCATTCATTAAACCAATAGCTAATGAGTTATTATCATGCCTTTCTGGTAACATATGGACAACATTGAATTGAGACCGAGTTTTATAATTCATCACACCAATTTGTTACAAAAATATAGCTGAGGTTTCCTGCCAGAAATTAATTTACATTTCGTGACTACACCGCTAGTAGCATCAACTGTAATTATTGGTATATTATTAGTTTTTGTGTATATTCTATACATATTAAATTCAATATCAATACAATAATGTACAAAGAAATTATCATACCTAATATTGTTTATAATTTTGTTGTACGGGTAAATGCTTTTCATAAGAAATAATGTCATTATTGGATCATTATGTAGCTTCTTTTCATTCAGATGTGGTAGAACACTGCTTGGTTTGCTTTCTCCAAACTCTATTAGTACGTTAGCCATTGTTTTTCTTACCAAATGTTGTAATATTTTGTTTTACTATTTAATTCAAATATTTGTCTCTTTTTTACACTGTTACACGCAAAGTGACACGTATCTCTAGTCTATGATAATTTTCAAATGAATATTTTAAAAAAATATTGCAACTTGAAAAATTACCAATTATTTAAAAATGTTCGGTTTTTTTTTTTAATGACTGTTAACATATATCGGCCAGTTCATTCGGAGTCAAGACGTTTCATAATCTAGTAACATTTATACTGTCACACTAATAATATATTTTAGTTGGAGTGTATTATACTATATCCTTTTCCGTTTTTCAATTGGTAAGATAATGTGTTCATTTTTAATTTATACCTGTTAAAAACCCTGTGGCTATAATTTTAATAATAAAAAATATCTACAAGAAGCTTTATGAGAAACCATGTATTAATTTGTGAATACCTTAGATATTCAAATTGAAAGTTTTATACATTTTTTACAACAAAATATTCATGCATTTTCATAGTTTAGATAAATTTTGTCAGATTTATAAAATACATTTTTTTAAATGAGAGAGTATTTTTTATATATATTGTTTTATTATTAAAAGACGAACGTCATATAAGAAACCTTATTATAATAAAACGTGATGATATACACAAAAAAAAGTTGCTCTTCTAAAAAGTAGGTTTCGAGTGTACCTCGTTATTCAGTATATTGGTAACTGTAATGGATGTGTTAAATTCAAATTCAATAATAAATTATTTCATACACTAAAAACGATTCTAGTTTTCAAGTCAGCTTCTATTTTGAATAGAAGTAAGAATATTTGATATCAGTTAAAGTGTATACAATAAGTTTAAGTGAATTTGGCCAAAAACATAGCATACCTAATGCATTACCTATATTATATCGTTCATTTTTATAAATTTAAGTTTTAAAATTGTATGAAATTTATTTTCTTACTTATATTACTATTGTTATTATTATTGTATACATAGAGTATTAAAGTGAATGAATTTTTAAAACTATATTTATTGTATGAAACAAAGAAAAACTATTAACACGCAATTTAGAAGATGTCTTATACATCAAAATAAAACAATTTAAACATAACTAAATAACCTCATAAAGCCATAAGTCACAAACACATAAGCATAACTTTACTATAGGTTTCATAACACATTTTAAAATTAAAATAAAAAGTGTTTGATGTTTTATATTTATTATTTATTAACATTATCTGAACATCGTAAAATTTTCAAAATATTTTGCATTTTTGTAAACTATTAATAAAAATTTAAAATTTTTATTTTTTTAAAATTTATTTTCTATAAATTTATATACCCATACAAATGTATTATGCTCGGCCGAAAATCTTAAAAATGTAATACATGGTTCCTTATAATTTGTTTTTACTAGAATAAAAAGAGTGTATATTCACACTTATTTCTTATGAGCGTTTGAAGTAAGAAGTTTTACGAAAGTCATCAAAATTTCAAATCATTTCAGTTTAACATTTTGATAAAATTAAATATTTAAACAAAAATTAACGGTTTTAGTTATTTTGTTGTAATACAAAAAATATTGTACATAGAGACATAAAAAATTTTTTCTATTAGGTACATATATTATTATTTATTACACTGTAGTACTGTAAATACCTATATTCAATGAAGTTTTTAAAATATTTAGATTAAATTTAAGTTATTTATACCACAAACTAATTATATATATATATATAAGATGATATTAAAATACCTATGTCAATATTAATATATAATATTAATAATTTATGAAATAATAATTTAATAATTTTTAAATATATTTGAAATAAATGGTTACCTAATTAAAGTTTGATAAAAATAAAAAGTGTTGAATTCAGATCACTCAGAACTTATATCTGGATAATAGTTTACAACTTAAGTAAAATTACTGAAACTATTTAAAAATTTTATTTTTCCAATTTTGTTATAATTTAATATAAATATGAAGTATAAGTAATTATAATATATAATAATAATATAATATGCAGGTAGTATAAAGTTTAATATTTATCATTCAACCGTTCACGGATCAACAAGTGATACCTACACATGGGTAGTGATACACAACACTATAAATTGTTTTTTTTTTCTGTAATATCTACGTTATACACATAAGAAATGACAATAATTGAAATATAATAAAAATAATTATTTAAAGTACGAGTAAATTAATAGTTATTTGAAAAAAGACTTAAGTACTTGGTAAAATAATATTACACAAAATCAGATTTTGAACATATTATGAATTTTCAATTTACGGCAGCTCGCCAACTGAAAATACACTACAAATCGTGACTTCACAAAATCACAAATGACAAATTTTATAAAATAATTTTCTTACTATGCATGGATGTTTTTTATCAAACCGATAATTTGAAAACTATTAGAGGTTAGAAAACTGGTTTATCGTTTAGATTCATTAGGACATTACAATAACCTAACCACACAAGTATGGTTTTGAGTAAATATTATATAATATTATAAGTACCTATACACCATTTTTCAAAAATTTCTCCTTTTTACCATTTCAGTATTGCGCCGATAAGATGAGAACAATTACCTATGTTACAAACCGTACACAATTATTAATCAGTAATCATTAATGAAAATGTATAAAAAAAAGTCCAGACAAAAATTTAAAAACTAAAATAATTTTTTTAGTACAATTATTTTTTATGTACTAGTCACATTTGTACAATTAAGTCATTGTATATTCGATTATTCAAACACATAATAACGATTTATCCACAAACGATTTTTATTATTTTAATATTAGGTAGGTATTCAAAAAAATATTAATCAAGAAACTTGAATCATTCCAATTTCCAATGCAACTCATATTATGTAATTTACTGTACAGGTTTTGAATATAACGTCCCGTTGTTTCAATAAAGTGCTCAGGAATTAAACTTCATAATTATTAAATTACGTTAGCATTTTTTCTTTAATTAAGCATTTTAGTAGATAAACAGTATTGTTTTGATGAACTATAAAACAAACAAGTTGATTTACTGACGAACCTATTTTAAAATGATTTTTATAGTTTGATGACTAACAATGATGAATTTATGTTACCACCTTAAACTAATCAATAATGTTATCGATTACTCATTCCGATTCACCTGTGAGAAAAAATCCTTGACTATCGTATTTCAATAACGAAAAAAATATAATGTTAAAACTGATAATTGACGTTAGAGGAGGATTTTTTCCATAAAAATATATAAGAAAAATAAAAATTATTTGTCCTTGTTTAAATAAAATAAAAAAAATGTTCGTTATTTTGATGCATTTTGTCAAAATTTAATCTTCCAATGTTTATAAAAAAAAAATTATGACCATGCATTCTTGATATTATTAAAATAACATAAGAACATTAATTTTGAAGAACTTTATATAACATTTTGAAGCTTTTTAATCAATAAAAAATGTTTTATCAAAATAAATAGAAAAATACTAAAAAAATAGACAATTCCAGATGTATATAAATTACTCAAAAAGAATCAGAATATTTTAAAAATTTTAACATAAATATTCAGCCATTCAGATGAAAACCGTATGTTTATGGTCATTCATTTTTTAATTACAACAAAATAACAATAGAATTTGTCAAAAGCTAGTGTAGCTTAAATATTCCAATTTTTCAGTATTTTTCTTAATTGTTTTTAAATAGTATAACAATTTATTAAACTTTACAAAATTTCATATAAAATATTATGATCAATATCACGACCGTTATTATTAAATGTTAATAGAGGCGTATGTAATATGTCTTTAGTATTTTTATATAGTGATAATATTAGGTAGGTACCTATTAAATTGATGAATTTGATTTATAATATTTTTAGAGCATAACATTCAATATGTGTATTAATTTATTTTTGCATTATTGTTTAAAATATTTTAGTGCCATTTAAGGTGATTACCAATATTATATTCATTTTTGTACACTGCCTATATATTATAGTACCAACTTATTTTTAAAATATTTTAATATTTTTTTATATTTTTATTATTTGTGCTAAACTTATGTAGTATCCCGTGCCTTCTTTTACCAGTCCACCTCTGTATAATAGGCATAACATATGTAGGTTATTATATTATTTTAAATATTGTTGCAGTATTTTCTCTCAATCATCCACAATATAATAAAGATATTAATTTTATTACCGAATTTAAAAAAATAGTCATTGCAGACTTCTGTGTACCTATAAAATAGATAAAACGTTCTAAAAACTAAAATATAATACTTCAATGCTTGCATAACGCGTTTTATTACATGCAATGCAGCAGTCTGCAGATATCTGCTGTGATTCTTTGAACACTATTATAATATTATTACCTATAAATCTAGATACCTAGGTACATATATTTTATATTTTTATATGTGTACAAGCGCATATAAAGACACTTATTATACTTATTATATTACACTATTACTGCATAAAGAAAACGTCCTAGTGCGAAAAAAAATAGGAGTGAAATCACGTTTTGTTACTTTTTTTCGAAACGTTCTACAATGGTACTATTGTGTAGGTACCTATATAATATAAATTAATATAATATCTATATACTTATTATCCTAAACGACACGTCCGAGCCGCGTGTAATATGACTTCTAGAAGAACAGATAAAATACTAAGAGATTACACTATATTATATTGTATACATATAGGTTCTATTTACATTTCACACGCTTGTATATACATATAAATAAACGTATATTTTTATAGTTTCTAAATGGTTTTTATTATATTATGTATACCATCTATAGCGTTCGCATACAATATGATCCGATGGAACTGTTAAAACGTGTGCATGCGACGACAACGTGACGTGTCCATGTGTAATACATACATAATATAACATTTTAAAAAAATTATTTCAATGTTAATAGTAATGGAAAAATCAGTTTTGGAATAGAAAGGTAATATTAGATATATATTTCTATTATTCAGTTAATCGTCAACCATAATAGGTTATAATATTATCGTAGTTAGGGTATTAGTACAGATATCTATAGTGACTATAGCATTACGTTTGCATTGATAAAGAACAATAAACGATTTTTTTTTAATGTTTACTTCATAATCTAGTATACGATTATACTATTGTAATTGGTATGATATGAGCCAACAAAAACATATATTTTGTTTTATAACCGTATCGCACAATTTTTATTATTACTCTAATATGCAGTTAAAATAATAAAATAATAAACTATAATATAAAAACCATGTTATTTTAATCCCGATTCGATAACTGAATAGACGAACAATAAATCTTGAAACACAATCGGTAATAAACGCACTCTTTGAAAGCGTAGCTGCATAAATACTTAACCTACCTACTGGCTACCACGGTTATCTACTCATGAAAGGTAGGTACTGCCGTACTGGGTGTAATATTCGCAATAATTACTTAATTATACGTGTCCTAAACTTGCATCTATGATTTTTACTGTGTAGGTGTATGCGTATATTTGCATTTGTCGACTCATAAACGAATATATAATAATTGTTGAATACGATTGATTTCATCAATACATACCTATCGTAAAACTAATAATAAATATATTATACGGTCGGACTTGGTTAACTCGAGTAGTTGAAGGGGTCGGCCAAAAAGTTCAAATTAATTGAATAGGATCCTTTAAATAGGAAATTCTAGGGACCGGTAAACAGTTCGAGATATTGACGATTTCGAGATAAGTTCGACTATATATAGGTTACCTATATTATGTAGTTCTATATGTGATCCATAGATCAGTATCTTACATAACCTAGGTAGGTTAAGTTAGGCTATTTATTTTTTTTTTATTACTTTATACCATTTTTTTTTTCAAAATTTATTCGTACATTTTTGTTTATTACTTTACATTATTTTAAAAAAATGTCTTAATTGAATATTTCAATTCATAGTTTCGTCATGAATAAAGTTTATGGTTACGGATACTATGTTCATTATTATTGTATATCCCACCACCGATTCAGTTGTATTTAAAACCAAGTGTATCTATATACACAACTGTTGCTCGGCATTGAATTTACGCATAAAACTGCGGACACAACCATATTTCCCTGTCTAAATTTTTTTATTTAATCTTTAAAATTGGATATCAATGTTATCAGTTATCCTAGGGGATCTCTTATACACGAGTCGTTAATAAACTAATGAATGTAAGTATTTTTTTGGGTGTATATATTAACAAGTAGACATTTGTAACAAAAAAAAAAATGAAAAAAATCTCTTTTACCAAAATATTCACCACAATTTTTTTATATGAGTTTCAGTCAAATGTTGGGTAGTTTTTCTCAAATTTTAGAAAAAGAATTGAGAATTTTTGAAAAATTATCTTTCTAAAGAACTAAAATCTAGACGCGATTTCTGATCCTTCAAAATACTGTTTAAATCTTTTAGACTAGTATTTTTATCCCAAATATATTTACAAAAAAAAATAATAATAATAAAAGCCATATTAATTTATATGAATTTCAAAAAAAACAACCACAAATTTTCGTGATTTTTATGTTTTTGTCGAAATTTTAATTTTAAACGCTAATAAAAAACTATCATAGACTTACGCAAAACTTTTTTTTTAATTTTCACTTACAAGTTAGGAGAAACCTAGTATTTGTTCCAACTTCCAACCCTGTATCGATTATATTATAAGTATTGGGTCGTTATTACTAGAACGTAAAGGTATACCGGATTTTTGTCTTTATGTATTCTATGGTTAGATTTTCTGTGTTTAAGCAAGTATGGATCACCCCTTGAAAAAATTCCAGCTATACCATATACTATCTATATAGGTTATTCCCATGACGTCTCGACCGAATATGTTTAAAAACATATGTGAAATAAAACCATGAAAATACCATAACAGTTGGATGGCAGAAACATAACAATAATAGTAAGCATATTACGGGTTTATACGAAAAGAAAATCGCCACGAGGCAAATCGTCGAATAATACCGTAGTCGGGCCCAGTATATTATATGATAATATCACAATAATAGACTAATTCACCGAGACGTGATGTTATTATGATATAGGACGCGCAAAAGTATTTTTTACCAATTATTATTACAGCAACAAAACCGTTACGGTTCCCCGATATATTGTATGCGAGTGTGCGTATATCAAAAAACATACCATCCGTTAAGAATCCTTGCATTAGAAAATTATGTCGTAATGACCACTAACACGTATTGTATATCATTGTCATATTACTTGGGAAATTTCTTGATCTGGCAGAAATTGAAAAATAGAATCATTATAAGAATCATGTGATAAGATAATGACAGCACTTTTACAACAATCTTCGTTTAAATATAAGAATTAATAAAACTGTAAATTAATAAGCATGCAAATAAATAATATTTAAACAACTAATGACCTTTCTTAAAAAAAATTTAACATATTTGAAAATTAAGTTCTTTTTTTTTGAACGATGCAATAATTTTGAATTTTATAGGTTTCCCAAAATCAAAAAGCATAAATTAAAATAATGTAATAATCCTCTGTAATTACTAAAGTGAATAATCAAATTAATAAATAATAAACTTTAAATAAATATTTATTTGAATACACAATATATAAATATTTACATATATCGAGGAAAAAATATTTCAATATGTTTTTAAAATAAGTCTTTTTTTATTGCTGGAGTGTCAAACTTAGATAATAGTAATGTATAAAATATTAATATTACTTATACTACGTTTTATAAAAAATATATAAATTTTAAAAGCACAATAAATTATGCTCTCAATAATATATTTAAATGATTTTGTTGAGCACAAATTGAGCATAACGTTATTAAAGACCACAATATAAAAAAACCAAAATATTATATAAACTGAATTCATTTGTGAATTGATCACAGACATCTAAATTCTAATAATATTAATTATTTTTATTAACCACATTATATTATGTTTTAAACTATACTGGAAGTTTCTATACAGGTTCTTAAAATGTGTAATGCTAGTAGGTTGACAAAGTAGGTAAAATTGTATTTCCTTAATATGACTAGAATACTTCCGATGTCTAAACAATTTAAAACTCAGTAATACAATAACAACTGACAGTGGAATATTTTTTCGTTCAAAAAATAAAGGTACAACCATAAATATTATGGCCTTTAACAATATTTAAAAAATAAATAATAATACAAAATTACGGTCAATTAATCATAATATTAGACATTGATTAGTTCTAACATTAAACTTTATTAACAGTAATTCAACAAAGACTTTAGGTTAGAAAATTTTAAAAATTATACATACACAGATAAAGATTAAACACGTTTTGTAAGGTTATATAATTATACAACATAATTATATGTTACATAATTGTTACATAATTATGTGTTTTAATTAATAAAAAAAAAAAGATTATTATTATCCAGTTAAAATGCATAGAAAAAAAGATTGTAACTAAATATTTCAATTTTTAAATATTATTTTTATGCCAGTAATTAATATTAATTGTAATTCATTAATTCATTCATAAAAATATAAGATTCTCATGTACAAAAATTATAAATTCAGATCTGATTATGATGAAAATGTATCAATTTCTTTTTGTAATGATTTTTTAAATTGTTTACAGAATGTATGAACAAATTTCCATTGGGAAACATTGTAATTTTAAGAGAAAATACCAAAATCAATAATAAATAAAAATTTCAGTGAACAGATGTAAAATAAAGGTGAAATGATTCATATGTTGACTAAAATCAAGGTCATTAAGTTTTATAATTATATCATAAATTAAATATTCAAAGTTAAATAAATTATACATCAGAAAACCAAAAATGAATACTATGTTTCAATAACTCAAAATAATTATAGTATGTCAAATATATGGCATAAAAATAATATAATTATAATTATAATTGTAACGCCATACATGTATATATATTTTAAATAACATGTAAATGAGATTCTTTTAGAAATAAAAATTAATCGTGCAAAATGTGTTTAATTTATAGCACATTTTTGATTTAATTATAATTATATTATAATTTTACACAATTGCATATAATGTATTTTACAAATTAATGAATTATAAAATTGTATACAAAGAATAACTTATTATTATAATTCTTTTAAAAAAACACTTATTTTGTGATAAAAATATAATATGGCGTGGTTTGTGCCAATAAGTCATGTTAAATTGTTGTTTTTCAATTTACTTAAATATTATTACTTAACATCACTTTACCAGTATTTAATAAAGGAACAGTACTTGAGCGAAAGATGCTTAGGAATAAAATGTAAGTACAGAGTTTTGGTTGCCCCGCACTAAAAGAAATGGAGGCATACCTTGCGTCAATGTCTCTAGCCAGGACATATATAAAGATGCTGGTACTACATTTTTTCTGGGCATTGGTAAAGTCCTGTTAACAATACAATCAATTTGTATACAATGTAGTACGATCTTATGATTTGAATATTCATGTAAAATAAATAAATATAAATGTAACAGTTAGAGCATTGAATCAGTTATTTTATGAAGTATCAAAAAATTATAAAATGTATACTTAAATTAGTTATTTATACATTCTCGTCCTTAATCCTTAGCTGTTAATATGATATTTACAAAATTGTTAACCTACTGCCTAATATATTAATAGGTCAGATGCCATTCTTGTCGGCACCACAAAATAAATAATAAAATAATCTCATTGGAATAACAGACAAAAAGAAAAACAGATTTGTTAAATACTAAATTTAGTATCTTTCAGTATCTGATGTGAATAGAAGGAGCAATCAAATTAAGTTATAGAAGCTGTTTTAAAAAACAGAGATGGCGAATTTATTAATGCAGATCTAATACTAGTGTAATAAATTTGAAGAATTAAATGTATATATTTTGTTGATATATTTTTTTAAGTGTTAAAACAACTAATATTGTTCAGTGTGGTCTGGTCTGAAAATTTAGTAGCAATAAAAACTATTAAGAATGCTTTGATTACATTAGAGATTTATAGCAACAACCAATCACTTCGAACTTATCATGATTATTTTTAAGAGTACAAAATGTATGAAAAAAATATAAAACAAAAAAAAAATTATTTATAGAAAAAACAATATATTATGTAATTCAGAACACGAAATTCATAAATGAATTTAGTTTAATAATTTTAAACTAATTTTGATATATAGTTTAATAGTATATTGTATATTTATTTTATATTTTAACAAATATTAAATTATTATATGCTTATATTTAGAGATAATAAAATCAAATAACTCATGAAGTATAAGTATAATAAATAGTATTTTCCTGTATTTCATTATACATTTAATTAAACTGAAAAAGTGATTCATAAGCTATCCATTTATTTCAAAAAACAAAATTATTCAATACTCTAATTATAATGTATTATAAGCTATTTGTATAAAGCAATGATGTTTTTATATTAATTACATAAACACACAAGAACTTTACATTTTGGTCACCAATGCTATTTAATTATTCTGATGCTTGATACTACTCACATTACAATTAAATTGGCTTCTTGTGAATTTTCTAAAAGTAGCTCTCTTAACCGAAGATGGCGGTTTGTTTTTTCTTTCATTGCTGTTAACTCTGACTCTTTTATACCATCATCTACAAAAATCAATTTACATAATTATGATCTAGTTATTCATTTTTCACATTACATACTTTCACTATTTGGTCCCTTAGGCTTATAACTTTTAATCAGTGCATCATAAAAAGCTAATGTTTCTTCATGTGGTTTCCTCATAAGGTCTGTTATTACTAATAAGTCTGAATAATCAATACGGAATTTGGCTAACAGACTAGCAATACTGTAAGAGATCACACATTAAAATAATTCATAATAATACATTTTTAAATAATTAAAAATAGTTTCACCTTCTTTGTTCAAATTCCAATTGATCTTTTTTATTAGCTATTGTAAATACTCTCAATTTACAAGACGACCAATTACCTCTTGTGCTTAAGATGTATGGTAAAAGCAATGTAAGACCTTAATAAACAAATTGAGGTACCAATATTATAAAATACTACAAGCAGTAAATATTGAAACTTTACCTCCATCATCATATAACCACCAAACATCAATTGTACCTTTCTTTTGTTTACGTTGAAACCTGGTAATCTCATTCATAATGTCTTTGGGTAAATCATAGCCATCTGTCCCTCTGTAATATAACATAACATATAAATTCACAATCAATTTATTTAACATCATAAAATAATTATTAAAAATTTACTTGACAATGTTGACTTTTTGATTTTTATTTAATTTTGGTTGATCAACTTTTTCATCAATGCATTGTTTATTGAACGATGTAGATGTTTCTTTATTTAATAATTCATTTTCTTCATCACTATCATTTTTATCAGCTGTAGAAGAAAATAAAATAGGTATAAACTCTGTTTAAGTGGAAAATATGCAAGTACATGAAATTTTAAAATACTAAATACATAATAAGTCAATTAATCACAATTTCAAAATAATCATATTGAAATTGATTTTTATAATAATAAAATGCATACATAAAAAAAAAAAACATTTGAACCATTAAATAACTATAATACATTAATAATTATTTTACAAATAAGACATTAAAAATGAACGCTTAACAAAAAATTAATTTGTTCAATATTCAGTAAAATAAAATCAACATGAATAGTAATTTAAGTAAATATCTTTTACCTACTACAATTTTTATCTAAGTACAAATCAGTCAAAAACAAAAATATTTATTGCAATACATTCTAACGAACATAACTTGATACTTACTAACAGTTGACATTGACTGTGATCTACTATGTAAAAATGGTTCTTCTGATAGGTATGATGATTTACGGTTTACCATCATATCAAGTTGCATTTCATCTATGAGTATGGAGTTTGAAAAATTTAGTCCAGA
The DNA here is from genome assembly GCA_014851325.1 of Pentalonia nigronervosa. Lineage (NCBI taxonomy): Eukaryota > Metazoa > Arthropoda > Insecta > Hemiptera > Aphididae > Pentalonia > Pentalonia nigronervosa. The sequence continues at coordinate 44,822 of JACXSJ010000875.1, read as the reverse complement.
TTTGACACGCAATATACATACAGCCATATGAATATCTAAAGCTTTACTAAAATATTCCAAAATAATTAATGATTAATTATAAGTCTTAACCAAAAATTACAATTTATATTCAATTTCTTATAACTTACTGTAACACATTGAAATACATATTTAAATCTTGAGAACTACATTTAAACCAATTGCTCTTATAACCTATCAACACAATATTTGGTTTCAGTTTGCCTAAACCAACTGTTTGCATTAAACTTTTAGCACCATCATCAAAATTAGTACCATCTATTTGTACATAAAATCCTTTGATTTTATGGTAACATAACCAATTTATGGCACGTTTTGAATAAATTTCAAGTAACTTTTGTGAAGACGGAGCCTAAAAATATAAAATTTTAGATAGTTAAAATTATAATAAGTTTTAATATTTAAACTTAATATACAAACATACTTTGATAATATTTCCGCATACGAGTAATGACAAATTTTTTGTGATGAGATGTGCAAAATCAATTAATGATGGTCTAGCAGATGCCATTCCAGTAAGTACAAGTAGTTGAGGCCTAAAGTTTTTGACATGATCTTCCACCCTTATAAGATTGTGAACAGCCATTAAGGCTTGTTTGTAAGTTTGAGCTTGAGTACTTGTACCCCAATTGACATCTGAAATAAATAATGTCTATGTATTTGGATACTTTCTATCTCTAAATTAATATAATTACCTGGTTTTTGATATGACACTATCAAGTACAATGCTAATATAGCAGCTAATGTTACGAGAGCTGTTCCCCAACTAATGACAAACATTAATACTACACATAACATTGAACCACCTAAACTTAACCACATATTATATAACTGCAATGAAAATAAAAATGGTTGAATTAAAATATTTTACTAGTTAAAATAAATATTGATGAAAAATGAATAGTTATAATTGCTTTACCTTAAATGTAGGACGCCATCCAATTGGCTTAACTAAAGATGCATGAAATGTACTAAAGTTTATCAACGCGTAGACACTAAGAAATATATTTGATATTGAAGGTAATATTGCATTTAAGTCACCTATAAGTACAAAATGCATTATTATTAAGAATAGAATACACAAATTATATAATTTATAGTACCAGGTAGTATAAACAGCAAAACAATTATTGTAGTCAATATATCAGCTCTTATTGGCTCTCCTGACTTATTACTAAATCCAAACCATGTAAGATTATTGTAAAGTCTATCATTGCATAACATTTGAAATACTTTTGGAGCAGCTAAAAATGAAGAAAATGAGGCTGTTAATGTTGAGGCCAAGATACATGCGTATACTAATGGGCTAAAAAATGCTATAAGTCCAATAGTCCGATTGACTGCCTAAAAATAGTTATCAAAATAAAATAAACAATACATTTTAAAAATATTTTACTTTTAGGTATGCCTATAAAACTTACATAGTCTTTATTATGATCAGCAAAATTATATTTTTGTGGATCTATAAATGTTGAACCAACCAAAATTGCAATACTTATGTAAATGGAAGAAGAAATAAAAATAGATGTTAAGGAACCTCTTGGTATTGCTCTTAATGAATCCTGAATAACAAATTAAAAATTATAAAATTAGAATAAATATATATTTCTGTTATAATAAATTTAACTTACTGTATCTCATAAATAATTACTAATGGTTCATTATCAACCCGTCACCACCCTTGTAGTTTTTGATGATACTTTACCCAGAGTAAAAATTTACCCCATTGTTTTTTTATACTAAAATATATAGGAATAATAATAACAATAACTCTAAATATACAGCCATATGTTATTATAAGGTACTAACAGTTATAAACACAATAATATTAATTTAGTTTTATACATGCATTTCAAATTTGCCTGGAGCGGTGAATATTTACTCCGTGGGAGTTATGATGGGTTAAAACTAATTACACTAAACTTCAGATTTATTAAAGTATGGGTAAAATAATAAGAATTATGGTCGATTGAATAGTTTAAAATAGTTCCTTCACTTAGATTGTTAATAAGTTGATATTTATAATTATTTATGTTCCTATCAAATATTTTGTGCAAATTTTGGTTATTTTACTATTGGACTTTTTCTGAGATAGAGTATAGATCAAAAAATTTTAAAATTCAGTTATTTTATATCAAAATAAAATATGATCTTGAATATAACATTTTAGGATTTCAAACAAAATAAAACAATATAAATTACCTTTAATTCGCCTGATTTATTTGTTCCAGCTAAAAATCCAGATACTGCCGGAAAAAATATACTAAACCCATACCAAAAACTTTTACACCAATCATCAAAAGTTTCAAAATTCTTAAATATATTATAATTAATTGCTTTCCCTAAAAAAAATAATAATATATATTTGGTTATGTGGTATTAAAACTAATCTAGATTTATACTATTATTAATTTTTCTTACAACTAAAACCAATGAAACCTTCATTTTTTTCAGAATCATTCTTTGGCCCACAAATAGCTCCTATAAATACATCCAAAATGGCTGCAATTATAAGAACTAGAACAGCTGCATGCACCTAAACATTAAAAAAAAAAAGTAAATATAATATATCTATTTAAGTGACAATGTATTTTTACCTGAATTCGTGACCGAATGCCACCTAATGTTGCACATAACAATGCAGCTGTTAAACAAATTCCAAGAAGTCTCATATCTTGTACCTCACCATCCAATATAGATAAATTAAACTCCTTCATGAGAATTTGCACCATTTCACAAAATCCAACCATATGCATTGCACATGCTGCAGCTAATGCTATAGAATAGATAACACCAATGCAAGCACCAAATTCTGGCCCGAGAGAACGAGATATCATAAAATAAGTTCCACCTTCCTTCAATACACCATTTGTACTGATTGCTGACATAGATAAGGCTGTTATAGTTGTGATAGCACCACCAAATAATATTATAACAATTCCTGAAACTGATTTATTTTTTTTTTTAATTTCACTGAAGATAAAAATAATAAAAAATAATGTCATATTACTTAAGCCAGTAGTACAAACAACCCATGCTACTCTTAAAAATAACATGAGACCCCAAATTTGTACCAAATTACGGATAAGAACTCCTTGAATCCACCCTTGTTCATGTTTCTTCTTTATTGGTCTACTTGGTTCATTTTCTTGAGCTTCCATATTCTATATGAATTAATGAATTTATAAATAATAAATAATTTTGATAAAGAAAATATAAATACTTTTTCAGCCAAATCACAATTGTGCAGTTCATCTAGAGTAGGTCTGCATGCAACGTGCACTGACATAATGTTTCTGTAATTATCCAATCTTGGTAATGCTTCGCGGGTCAATTGCCGAAAACTTTTATATTTATTGTCTTCCGATGAAGCACTGTCCAATCGCATCCTTTGAGGGGTTTCACAATCCACCAAGTTTACTTGAAACCTAGTACGTTTCGTATCTGAAACGACACTTTTCAACTCAACATCATTTGATTCAGAGTCCATTTTTATCTAAAAAATAACAATTTATTCAAATATATTAAACAAAAATTAACTCATATAGATGTAAATACATAGTTAAATATATAAAGTAGGTACCCATTACATTTCTCAACAACTTATTTGCCTCAGACTTAAACTAAATGAGTAAGAAATGACATAAAATATAATATCATATTACCTACCTACTGTAATTTTTTTTCAAACTATTTTTATTCATCATTGGCAAAATATTTACAACATTTATTAATTAAATATTTATTAATAAAATAATAAATAAAAAAATAATTATTATATATTAATCAATTAATAATTTATTATTTCTAGAAATATTGGTATATACCTACCATAAAATACATACAAAGGAAATAATTCAACTAAAATAAATAATACTAAATCATTTTATTGCAGCCGTTAATAAAAAAAAAAAAAATAGGTCGTTATTATATTCTTTACTGGGTAATTAATCAAGCCAATATATCAAACACAAAAATTGATTATCCATGGACACATAATAATAAAACAAAAATGATATTAAATTCAATAAAATACAGTTGATTAAAAACTAATAAAATGCTATTAGACAGTAATTGGACGGCAAGATTAGACCTTGCAACAGGATACCGTCATTCATATTGAGAATAGCAATGAGACGATTGGTACAAAAAATTAAAGACATTTTACAGGTAACAATTGTGTGTCCCCTAAAAAACAATAGCTTTAATAACATAGCACCACATAAACGTAATCAAATAAATATAAAATTTAGAGGAGCGTGAATGCTGTCAACCATCGCTGACGAGAAATGAACAATTTACCTGGTTGAGGAGCGTATCCGTTGGTCGACCTTAAGAAGCAATTTCTAATGGCCAAAGTCCGTCGTCTGATCCTGCGGTGTACGACGACGAGGCGAGCTCAACGACGACGCAACATCACCTCACTCGGTGTGATGCACGTGCAACTGGGTCGACCGGGAGATTTGGAAGAACGGATGCGCGCGTGCTCGCGCTACGTACACGGGCAGCGTGACGAACACATATTTCCGTTTGCGAACAAAAATAAAAAATACGAAACGGTCGAAACGGCGATAGCACGACTCGCACTTCACACCCGACCGGCGTTCGGACTACAGGGCCGACAACAAAAATAATGATAATCGCACCGAATACCGAAACGATATATTAATGATGATTAAAAGGTACTTAATCGTTTTTGATTATTTGTCCTTGTCATTATTGTATGTTGGTATATAAATATTATAAAAAATGTTTATCCAAAAAATGAAAGTCTCGTCCCCGAAGTCCGTCGTCGATGTCGTCGCTATAGTTTCTTCGTTATCAAATAGATCTATTTTGTCCGGTGACTGGCAGTTGTCCGAAAAATGATAAGGACCCGAAAATCGAAAATCGAAAAAGTACTACCAACAATTGTAATTGAAATGTTGTAATATAAATTATTATTATTATATTACTATTGATAAAAGTTAAATAATTCCCGCGTATTTTGTAGTTTACGATTTCAGTATTTCGATCTATTGACTATTAAGTTTTTAAC
>JACXSJ010000875.1:0-39666 GCA_014851325.1 Pentalonia nigronervosa | reverse complement strand
AAAAAATTTTATAGTATAATTTTTGAAAATTTAATGTTGGCAACAAATTGAATGCCACCGTCTTTTGGCCCGGATCCTTATCATTTTTCGGACAACTGCCCCCGACCCTATTTTGTCATGGTTATCACACTTTGGTCCGCAAACGCTGTGTAGGTTAGAACGTGATACCGATAAGGAAACGTACAAGTAGCATGGAAGAAATTTGCCCGCCATTAATTTCAAATGCACTGTGATAACACTTACACTCATAGATAATGTATAATATATTATATATAATAATCTATGTTTTACACCGATAACAGACCCGACACGTAGTGTGATAACATGTGTGATTTCATGATTTTTTATTTATCCAACTTCACAACGAGATTTTGAATTTATTGACAGTAATTTAGTCGTCGGCATAGCATTATCCAGCTGTCCCGTCGGGTGACGTGTGACAGATATGGGATTTTCATTGTGGACCCTGCTTGAAGCCTCGCTATTGTGTCTGAACGCCATATGCATCCTGAACGAAGACAGGGTTCTGGCCAAGTGTAAGTACCTATTCACCAGATTTCCGAGCTGTCTTCTCATATAATTATGTTATATTAGTTATTTGGACCGTGTGGGTTTGTTTTTAGACGGATGGTCCACAGTGAACCGAGAGTTTGAGGACATGCCATCCACGAAAACACAGATACTATCACTCATGAAATCTATCCGTACGGTTGTCAAATGTAAGTACTGATGGTTCCACTTGAATCAAATATCTAGTTTTTTAATGTAAATCAAGATGAATAAAACACATTGATAACTAATTATACATTTAAAAACATTTATTAACATTATGATTCTAAACACTTGTTCCGCTAATACCACTAATTAATTTTTTTAGTGGGTAGTTGTAGTTTAATATATTATCATTGGGCACACATGTTGTATATACATTTTACTATTCAACCTAATACCTACTATACAATTTATGAAGACATATATTTTTAGTATTGTCAAACCATTTATTGTATTAATTTCTGAATATGTATACCTAATTTCACATTGTTTTTATAAAGCTTTCACAACTTCTACATACTTAAGTACTTACCCCAAAAGTTAATATTAATGGATCAAAAAGATTTAATACACTGTTGGTAGCATTTTATTATTATATTTTTTGCAATATTTGTATTCTGTCTCTAAAACTGAAATATCAAGTGATATTTATTAAACTATATGAACAGTCCTTATGTTTTACATAGGTACATTTTTATTTTAAGAACCAATAGTTTTTACCATAGGAATATAGTTTTTTTTAATATCTTACTATACAGAGCTTTTATTTTGAAAACAAAAAGGTATTTTTGTACTTACATTCATTTTTTATTATATAATTATTAATTTTATATTAATTCTTATACAAGAGTCTTATTTTGATTACTATGTATTTGTTTTATTTCTATAAAATAAGATACACAATGTTTACTATTATAAAACTAAAATTGAAATTAACCTATAAAACAGTTTTTCTGCTTACCATAATATTTTATTTAACGTCTTCTAATAACTACTTTGTCTGAAAATTGAAAAATTGTATTCAAAATGTATTTCAAACTTAGAAAAGCATACTTCTTTTTTACTTTACACTATATAACATTATAGTTAATAAAATTTAAGAACCTTAAGAATAAAACTTAAATTGTGTTTGTTTTAATTTTAACATTATATCAATAAATGTATTCAGAATATCAATACTTATATTCTATATCCACATCAAGTCTACACCCAGATTGGGTTATCGGACTGTCATACAATATAATTATTAACAATCGGTTAAAAAGTTCTGGGACAAAAAATATAATTTGAAAAATTCCATACTTATTTATATCATTAGACAAAAAGTCTGAGCACATATTTTGAGTTAGACATAAGTTCAAAAATACAAATTATTAAATTCACAACATTTAAATTTAAAAAAATAATTTAAATATACTTAATTTTCTTATATAATATCATTAATTATAAATATTAATATTTATAATTAACTTGCTGTCCCGCCCGAGTCAAATATAAGTTAAGATTAACCTAAAGTGATTTACATGCATCTAAATCACCTAGGTAGGCAATCTACTGCATTAAATTATGGACAATATTCTAGCAGTAAAATATCAAGTAGGCAATCCACCTGCAGTGGATTGCGAACACCATGAGGTGTGTAAATGAGTGAAATCAGAATTAGATAGGTATATGAAAAACATTGTGATGGTTACCCGTGTCAAAGTTTTTTTTTTGTATAAATTTATTTGCAAAAATATATATACGATATATTCTTACTAATTATAATAGTTATAAAATATGTAATCATCGACAACCTTATAAATAAACAGAGATTATACAAACCAATAATGACCATGGTTACCAATATCTACCATTTATTGACAAATATTTCTATCGTAAATCTAAAAATCCCTGTGTGAGCACCTCCTGGGGTCTACTAATTTAAATCAGCCTAATTTTATCCCAGAGGTCTAATCTATCTCTGCCTCAAATTTAATTGCAATCAGTTGAAAGGTTTGAGAATGCATAAAGGACAGACAGACAGACATTTTTATATATATAGATGATAATATTAATACTATAAAAAAAATAATTTTCGGTAATTAGTCACTGATCTCACATTTAAAACAACAATTATTATAATGTACAAAATAAAATTACCTTAATGTGTTAATACTTAGATTTAAAGATCAAAAGAGATCTAGATACCAGATTGATGAGGGCATTAGTAAACGTATTTCATAGTATGTCATCTTTTTTGCCTATATAATTTATTATAAGGCAGCTGTACATGACATTGCATTAAGGCGTTGGATATAGGCAATCTAAGGTTAATTCTATATATTTATGATTACATATGATTATTGATTATTAATTAATTACTAACCAGCAATCAACGATTCTAGCATTGAGTGTATACTATATAATATTTTAATAAACGAATATTATACATGTCACGTATACTTTAAAGGTTAAAGTTAGGTTACTTGATAGTTATAGTTAGGTTACTTGACTAACCTACTTAATACTTTTAAGTATTTATGCTAACACGGTTGTAATAAAATATTCCATTATAAATTTTTTCATAAAAAGTGTCTCATATAAAGTTCAACTGTATATAAAAAAAACATTTATTTTTGTTTTCAATTTTTTTTTTTAATTTTCTATTATTTTCCGTTATGAGAAAATTCATTTATACCCAATAATTGTTAATTTTTCTATAAAAAACATTGTACAGTAAAACATTAATAACTCGAATCAGTCGGGGACAAAAAAAAATAAAAAAACTGTATGTTCACAGGCGCAGGGGCCAAAACATTCCTTTGAGTTATCGAAAATTCAACTTATAGACTCTGAGTTATCGAGGTTCCACTGTATTTAAATTTACCCTAATTTTTTAGAATTACTCCACTTCGTCCAATATATACTATCAATAAACTGAAATTAATTTTAATACCTTATAATTTGTTTATACTTATTAACTGCTATCCTAATTATTGTAGAATAAAATGAATGTTATTGTTGTTTCTTTTCGAGTTTGTTGACCCGAACATTATACCGGAGCGAGTTATGCGACTACAGATTACGATCGTATTTTAGATGCCCAGAAAATACAGTTTAATATCAAAATTTATTGTACTATATAACAGTTTTTAATTAATACTATACTTTTCTGTACCTATACGTAATACTAATTTCTTTCGTTAAAAGTGTAATAAATATACGGTATATGTTCGATTTTACATAATGTATCTCTGATTGTAGACTTTATTTCCATAATAAAATACTAAAACCAAAAATCTATATCATGTTATTACAGACATCATAACGTTATAATGTAATTTGACGAAAGAAGTGTTTCAAATTGGGTCATCGTAAAATTAAGTCTTATGTGAATTAACGTGTACACATACATACATTATATATTGTTGTATATAGGTAGAGTACAATTCTGTGAATGTATTATACTCCTTAGGTCATAGATGCGTTGTAGACGTAACTACGTGTTATATAATGCAAATAGTTAATATTTCCGTGACTATTTCCACAGTTTTAAATTTAAAAACAAATTACTTTCATTTCGTCGTACGGTTTCTTGCAAGTACATAAGTTTGTCGAAATATGTGTATACGCTGTGTTAAATATTATTGACGAAATCACCTTATATATTATATACCTTTTAATATGTTATATATATGTGTATATAATTAAAATTTTATTTCAGATCCTCTCATAATTTTCAATCTGCTGATCATACTTGTGAAGAGTCTTACAGGATGATAAAACTAATTCCATTCGTTTGCAATGAAATTATGTTGCTTATATTTCGTGTAACTTGTTATTTGTAAGGTTAATATTCTAAGAATTACCCTCATTTATATTTGTATGTGTATGTTATATAATGTGCGTATCTAAGTGTTTAGCATCTTTTCATAAATAAATTACTTTGCTAAAAAAAAGTATTTGTCTTGTTTTAATTTGGTTTATTTTCCTATTTGATAACTACCTTGAACACCTTACTGTAGTACTTCCCACTACGTACTCACGCGCGTTTATCCGAGTCCTATACCAATTTATTATCATTGGGCCGGATCGGTAAAAAAACAAATCTATAAATAATTAGGTAAATAGCATCCGTCGCGAAACTATATACACGCGCGAGTTTTGTTTCGTAACACACATTGCTTAGCTGCGGTACTAGGTGTATATATATATATAGGAGACACCTATAACTATCTACGTGTATATATAATTATATAAATCAGCTATAATTGTAATTATTATGCACGTGTTCGCGTTGAACAGATTGGTTATTAACGATTAGAAACGCTGTTAAAACCACTCCGGTGCGTGGTGTGGCAACAATTCGCACTGCCGTTGTATACCCATACGCGCGCAGTAACGGGTATATGTAGGCATACTATGCCTATGTCTGCATCTACTATACCTACCTGCTGTACGTCGATGTGTTATTATAGGTATTATATTGTGTACAGCCGCCTAATTTAATTTGTAATTTAAAAAATTTACCTCGACGTGTAGATTATATGTATAGTTGTGACAACTGAGTACAACAGGTCCGCTATATGTCGACGTAGAATTATATATATAGTACAAATGCGCGTATATCAGCTACCAAATACCACGTGATTGTGCATACATATTATTATTATTATGTACACGATAAAAACGTCGTCTGAATTTCTCAATTTTTCGTCCTGTTTTTGGCCAAGTCCCCAGCTAAAAAACCTTGGCTGCGCGTTCGCAGTAAATAACAAAACGGTAATAATAATCGACTCTGCACATTCGTGGTATAAACATGTACCAACTAACAATATAACTATTGCCTATCCTATATAGGTACATGATTCCGGTGATAGGGACACTTCGGCGGGTCTTTAATGTTGTGCAATATAACAATATTTAACAATATTGTAATTTATAGCACAATTTTGAAGTGAACCGCGAAGTTTTTGTCGTTTTATCACAATAATATTTGCGTATTATAATTTTTTTAATAATTGGGCCTGAGATTTTATTTTTAAAAAATTACCAACATTTGCAATTCGATAATACCTAGGACTAGGAATGCAACCTAAAAAATGTATTATGTGTATGTTCTGTATGTTGTTTTGCTAAATTTACTATCTTAGTAGGTATTTATATAAAATATTAGTATAATAGGTATAATATAAGTATATCGCACGAAAACGACTTCCAATTTTAAATACAAACTATTTTGATAAATAACAATTTATACACTTGTTGCCTTTATATAGAACAAGATACGGAATATTATCAATATAGCTAAATAATATAATATAGGCTATACTCTTTGTGGCATAAATTATTTATAATTCATTTTACAATGTCATTAAAACGTTGTATAATAACGCTGGAAAAACGTAGCTGCTGTCGAAAGATATCGGAATAAAAGAACAAAAAAAGTATCCGAAATTGGAAGACAATTACACCAGAGGATTTTTCCTTCCGCGTCTATATTCATTGCACGAATGCAATAATACACAGTAACATAATAATCAATATATTCGACAATAGCATATTATAAGATTATACTTTTTAAAATTATTCAATGCCTCTACATAGATATACCACATAATGTGGCCTAATCATATGGGTAATCAGTCATTGAAGAGATGCAATAAATTATACCTACTTAATCAATATAAGTACAAAAACTCATAGCTCAGCTCGCAAAACGATGATATGAATTTTTACAAAGTGCCCGTGAGGCTACGAGGTGTTAAGAAGGACGAAGGAATGCGCCTGTAACCCTAACTATCTTTCTCTCTGTCTAGTCGTAATATATTATGTGCCTACGTGTAAATGGCAAAAAATATAAAAGAATGAATAAAAAACAAAATATTTTATAAAAAAATAGAATTTTATCTCTCATCTTTTGGCCGTATTGTTTTTATACATAAAAAAAATGTTCAAACAATATTACACTTAGTCTCTAATATTCACTATTGTAATATTAAATCATAATAATATGTAAGTATTTAAATATGCGATATGGCTTAATGTTCGACTACACGCGTATAACAATAGATAAAAAAAACATTATATATCTATAACAAAATATAAAATAAAAATTACACTTCAGAAAAAAATACAAAAAATATGTGCTCTTTCGCGTCGCCTCGCGACGTCTATGGTAATAATAATAATATAATAATATAATATTCACACTTTGTCGTAAACGCGCACTTTATAATATATATAATCATGTTTAATATATATATATATGTCGTCCACACAAAGGTGCGTCATATTAATACTATCATATTATTGTGTACAGTATATCGAACACTCGCGTTTTTTTTAAATTAATGTACGAATGCGTGGAAGAGCTTCAGATCGCGAGTGCATAATAATAAAACGTATTATAGTAAAATGTGCTGTACAGATGTAGTTCACGTCGCGGTCTGGCCCGGCGGCGTCTAAAGAGCGGAGTATAGTGTTTGTGTACGCGTCGTTATGCGATGATGACGGTGGATATTGATTGTGTGGGTTGCTGCGGTTTGTGTTGATGGTGTTTTTCGTGCGAGATGGTGACGACGAGCCGAGCTGCGCACGGACCAGCTGTTAATAAGATGACGATGGCGCTCCGTAGGACGAGGATGGCCTGGAGGGAGCTCCGTAAGAGGAGGATGGGCCGGACGAGTAGCCGCCACCGGACGAGTAACCGCCGCCGGACGAGTATCCGCCGGACTGTTGGAACTGGGCCACTTGGATGGCTGGTTTCACCTGTTCTAGTTCAACTCCGACAACGCGGCTCGAGTACGACTGAGACGGGACTCCGTAAGACGATGACGGGGCGCCGTAGGACGATGACGGAGCGCCGTAGGACGACGACGGGGCGCCGTAGGACGACGACGGGGCGCCGTAGGACGAGGATGGGTATCCGCTGGAGAATGATCCGGAGTTTTGGGCTTCGTCTCTGAGCACGATCTGCTTGATCTGTTCGAGCAACTGTCCGTCAACGTATTGTCCTTCGTACGTAGACGGTCCCGGGGCTACTGGTATGTAGCTGCCGCCGGACGAGTAACCGCTGCCGCCGGACGAGTAACCGCTGCCGCCGGACGAGTAACCGCTGCCGCCAGAAGAGTATCCGCCGCCGCCGGACGAGTAGCCGCCGCCGCCGGACGAGTAGCCGCCGCCGCCGGAAGAGTATCCGCCACCACCGGAGGAGTAACCACTACCGCCTCCGAAACCGCCCGACGAGTGCCCACCGCCGAACGATGGTCGGCTGTAACTGCTTGGCGGCTCGGCGGTAACGATGGCGACCGTGGCGACCACGAGACACTGCAACACCACAATAATAAGTATAATATATTATGTGTTGAATCGAACACCAGAAACATAATAATATTATGTTATATAGCATTTATTTTTGTATTTGTTTGTTCGTTAGGTGTGTATCGAGATAAAATAATTAGGTCTTAATCTCAAATTGTACGTGCTAACGTTTGTATTCATATAAGTCTCGTTTCGATTTCAAAGCATATATTATATGTACCTTTTCATATTAATCGTTTTTTAAATTTTAACTTAAACGTGTTATAAATTTTTTATTTCTCCAATAACGAGAAAATGTTAGTTTTAAAATGACGATAAAAACAAAATAACAATACATAACATAACTGCATTTTCAACTCGAAAAAAATATCAAATCATTTTCACAGCAGAAAAAATAATATTTTTTTGATTTTTAATGGTTTTTAATCAAAACGTATTTTTTGTCGCAGATTTAAAAAATAATAATACGTTTTGCACCGCTGGTCCTTATTTAAATCACTGTATAACATTAAAAATCTCAAACTTTACCATTGGCTGCCAGAGCTTAGAACAGTATGATTGGAGAAGAAAAAATATATAATATGCACGACTACATTATACGCGAGTAATGATTTACGTTTTAAGCCGCGTGCACGTGTACGAGTGTCGAACATAGATACGCAAAGAAGAACGGTTTAAACATACAGTGAAAGCTCTATAATATACAATGCCGGTCTAGTGTATACGAAATTTAACGTTGGACTATTATGATAATGCATACCTATATTATTTTATAACATCGCGTTGTGCAGTGCATAGTGTATAATATTAAGTGTATGAAATGTATTAAACAAATGTAACGTAGTAGATTGGGTTTAAAAATTATGTTTTGTCTTTGTCAAAAATCTTTTCGTCTGGAGAGTTACTGTAGCTGTACTACTGTTTTTATTATTTACTATTGTTATTTATTACTAACTACAAGGATATATATTATTCACTGGTGTTATGGATATTGTAGACGAACGACCGAACGAGACTACCTACTACGCGGTAGATAGTAGGCATCGTCATCGATGATAAAAAAAAATAATAATAATAATAAAATATACGAACAAAAAATAACTTAAAATAACTTACCAACAGAAGACCGTTCATTTTGAAAATTTAAAAAAATTGACTTGTATTAAAATAACGAAAAAGAATAATCACTAAATTCACTGACCAGTCACCGAACTTACACCGACTATTGGATGGCTGTCTGTAATTGCTCAGCTATTTTATACAACCACCACCCACCTGCAGGACACGGCGCGCGCGCTTGGTAGGGATTAAAAATGAAAGGAACGAATATTAAAAACCTCTTTTGCAGATTCCCAGACTAGTAATTACATTATATCCTAATATAAAGTGATTGTAACTGCTTAAATCATAAGAAAAAAAAAATGTATATACGTATAACACTGCAGCAGTACGCAGGTTATAATCCCACGATAATTGTTCATTTAAAACGCACTACGTTATATAACTATACTTATTCCATTATAATAATAGAATAATTCCTATAACCTATACGTATGGGAAATAATGCAATAACTGATGCAAATATTTTAGTAAAATATCTAAGATTTGTGTGACTTTGAAAATATTTTATTTGATTCTTAACAATACAGCTGGTACTGCCCAACGCGTATACTATAAACTATTTTATCGCCCATTCGAAACATTTCAATTTACTACATAAGCGTGGTAAATGATTAATATAAATATAAATTTAAGTCAAATATTTTTATTTTTCCAATGACAAATTACAATATTTTTACGTTATATAATAGGTACAGGAACATGGATATAGTATTCCAAATACTTTCAAAATACTTTTCCAATAGTATTCTGATTAACTATTCAGAATACTTTTTAAATGTATTTTATTCATATAAAAAAATACTCATTTTTTTGCCTGTGATTTTCTAGAAATTATTACGATATTATACACATTGAAATCAAGTACCTATACTTACCAATATGTGAAAACTGAAAATATAATTTATTTTAACATTGGTGCGAATTTAAAAATTTTCCAGAAACAAATACCAATGTTTTAATATTTAAAAAAAATATATAAAGGAATACTATTTTTATGAAGTATTCGAATACATAATCCGGAATACTATTGAATACTTATTAGAGTATTTATTCCAAATACTTTTAATAAGTATTTTACTCAAGTCTGATGTAAATAGGTATCATATTATATGCCAATATCAATATTTCATAGTGATTACTATTTAGTATAGCTTTTCGAACTATTAAATTAAAGAAAATAACTCAACAGACATTATGCTTGTCTTTTAATCTCATTTTAAATTGTTCAACACTAAATTCTAATAATCATTATGTACACTACACAAAGTAAATCTGATATGGTGCGCTTGCAATATACAGATATAATATAAGCCATACAGGTAACTTATTATATTGTTGAAAGGGTAGAGATAATTATTATTATTATTGTTTATTTCTTCGAAAAGATAATGGACCCGCACTGAACAGTTGTTCGTGTGGGGACATACGAGTTCACGATTTACAATACTATAATTATTATAAATATACATATTAATTCAATTTTCATTTTAATTGTTTTACAATTTTAGACTCCTGAGTTAAAGATAACTAAAAACATACTATGTAGGTAATTGTAATTAATATAATGAAACTTATAATACAACGAATTATAATAAAATACAT
The DNA here is from genome assembly GCA_014851325.1 of Pentalonia nigronervosa. NCBI lineage: Eukaryota > Metazoa > Arthropoda > Insecta > Hemiptera > Aphididae > Pentalonia > Pentalonia nigronervosa. Next base: position 29,085 of record JACXSJ010000875.1, on the reverse strand, counting down.
TATGCAAGCAACTAGATTATAGAGGTGTAAAATATTTAAAGTTTTATATTTTATTCATTCTGCAGCCAATTATTTTATGTTTATGTGAATATTGTTATAATGCAATGAAATGTTACTAAACCACCCCAAAAATACTAAATATAATGTAAAATATATTCTATAAGGTCATTTTTAGTAGGTAATATACATTGTAATAATAATATTTTCCATTCAACACGCTTTCCATTGTTTTAATTACTCCACAAAGAAAGCGAATGTAAAATAAGTTGAAATATTAAAAACAGACTTATACCTACAGTTTATACATTTTTAAATATTAATATTGTCTATATAGATATACTAAAGGTACATAAATATCATAAATTATATAATTTAGACTAACATAGGCTTAAATTATTAATTGTATATTATATATTTGTAGACTTCCCTTAATTATAATTTTTATTTTATTTTTATCAATTATATGCATATCTAATCACTACTGTGGCATAACTATATGCATAGTTTTATCTGATGACTGATCCAAACAATCTTAAATACTTTTAATTAATATTAATATATTATATATATTATTAACACAAGTGGTTTTTTTCTTATTATAAATATATTCATTGCTGAATATATTAATATTTAAAGTTAAATATTTTATACATATATTATACACTTGATACATCCGTCATATTAACTTATTTATTATTCATATTTCATTATAATATAAATAAAATATAAAATTAGGCAAATAAATGGTTTTGTAACGTGTTCCAGTGTACTTCGTTAGGTATACATATTGCTTAAGAGTTAAGAAAATGTATATTTAATATCTATTGTAGTTGGGTAAATTTTTAATCCATCAGTATACCAATTTATAGATTTTTTTTCAAACCATAAATTAAAAATAGTAGGTACCTAATATTTAATATCACGAAAATAGTTATTAAATTACGATAAGTAATAAACTATACTTTAATATAGGCACATAAAATATTTAAATATAAGTCATTAAACCGAAATTTGATAAATATAAACAAATATACTAATAAAAGTAAATTAAAAAAGAAAATCTATTGAATTTAATTTTTGACGGTTTAAAATTGATTTCGATGTGAAAATCAATCGCTGAAGACAATATAGTGAAATAACAATTTAAGTAAATAATATTTTTTTTTAGTCTTATTTGATTAACATTATTTGTAAAATAATGAATCCAAATTATATCATGATAACAATATTTGCGCCATACTAACATTTTTTTATAGTCTTTAGATTATAAGGATTAGTTATTTAAGATATTATATTATGTAATATATTTTCTTATAGGCGTACCTATTTCTCAGAAAAACAATTCTCAGATAAATTATCCTACATTAATACGAACGATTAAAATATATTTTAAATTACGTATAAACTTAAGGTCACATATCATCCATCAATGTTTGATCTCCGTAGTAAAATTTATATATATATGCATATAAATATTATATAGAAAGTACAGATTCATGTTTACGTTTACGTCATGCAACTGTTACTAAAAAGTTGTTTACAGTTTTTTTTTTTAATAAAACAATGTTTTTCAGTAGAGATGCCCATAGTTAATGGAGTTTTCACGTTATTCTTTAGGCTTTCAAGAGAAGATAATGTTTGTTATATAGTATATTTATTCATTCTAACATGAGTATTTTTACATAATATTTTTCTCGTTTGATTATACCTACAGGTATTTCTATAAGCTATACAACCTATGTCTTTAGTCGATATAAAACGCAGTCAAAACGTACCTATAATCATTAAGTTATCGTCTACTGTGGTGCCTCTATTCCTTATCATAAATAAAAGGTTGATAAACACTGTCTAGTTGCCTCTGATGATCAGGTAGTTTGTAATTATTTCATACGAGTTGTCTCCCAAAAATGTTCACACTAATTGCCTCCCAGCTCCCATATAGAATTAAGTAGTGATTTATAAACATCACTAAAATATATTACCTAAACAGTATAAATAGTTGAATTTATGTATGTAGGCACATTGTACACAATAATATATTGTGCTATAATTATAAAAAATCAAGTTTAGTGTAACATATAATTTGTAGAATATACATTTATATAATATATTACATAACAATGATAAAAATTTGTCTTATTTAAGTGTAGGATGTAAATATGGAAAACGATAAAAATCGATCAAAAAAGTGTTTTGCCGCGATGCGTTAGATATACCTAGGTACGATTTTAGTCATAGCCGTGCAAAGCTCTGCAAAGTCTATGTGAGTAGAATATTATTTTAATCGACTTCTCTGGCATACAACAATTATTATTGTCATTCGTCAGTGCTGCGAGACGACCATTATGGCAAAAATCCTAACCGTACAGGTACACGCGAGGGGTTGCGTTCGGGGTAAACGCCGTGCAATACCGCACCACCTGCTGATTTTCTTTGTACAGTCAAACACGGCCGTTGTCCGTTGTTATTGTGATGCAATATCGGTAACAATACGGATGAGTACCGCGTGTGAAATAATGATGTAAGAAACGCTCGTTCCGCCGGACCATATATTATTATATTATATCCAATCGGGTGAAAGTAGACCGGTGAAATATATAATGATAATAATATGTAGGTCCCGAAAAAAGACGTGCCTACAACTTGTAAAAAAATAAAAGAAAAACGTTTCATCTGCCTTATAAGGTTTAACGGATAGTACGTGCATATTATTACGATCGTCCGATCTTACGTTTGAGATAAACCAACATTACGCGCGGCGGCTTCATCATCATCGGTCATCACGTGGGATCGATTTTTACTGTACATATTGGAAGATACCTCCCATGATATTATGTATTATAATCACTGCATCACTGTATGTAGTAACGTCTGTTGTATAAATACACAGGTAGACAAATTTCATAAAAAAAAAACCGTTGGCATTAAAAACTTTTGGTTTTCGGGTGTGACGATTTCTTTTCCAAACACACCCGCACGCGATTTCTTCTTAAAAAAAGAAAATAAAAAAAAAATAGATAATATTAGGCACATGTAGATGATCAGGACGTAATTAGAAAATGATTAGAGGTCGTCGTGTATTAAAATATGATAGGATTTCTTCAACTCGCCGGACAACTGATTGTGTAGTTTAACGCAGACTATTTTTATATTTACAATTCCGCGAACCTCAAGTAAGTATATCAACGAATTGTATTACTATGTTATACGGTCGTAATATATAATTACATATTGTTTTTTTTTTTATTTGACCGAATAAATCTCACGGATTTAGACCACTTCACACTTGCTGTTGATATAACACCGGAAGATTATGGCCGTTTTTCGAGCTCCGGCCATAGTAGGTATATCTTACCTATTATAATAATACTCTTAGCAGATAACCTGAATAATAAACACAACGCGTGCAGTTGTAATATATGTGTTATCTAAACAGGTGATTTATTCGTGAGACAGCATAATAATATTATTATGTTTTACTTTGTTCAAAAACCTGGTAGACACTATTATATATATATATATATATATATATATATGTTTGTATCGCGTGTTTTAACGGGCGATATTGGATGGCTCGGATAGCAATAATATGAAAGTGAAACAATTTTGGTAGACTTTCAAAAAAAAAGTCATCAACATGAAGATTTTTTGAAAGTTAATATATACATTTGAACAAAAAAAAATAGTAAGCTAAATATACAACACAATTTCACCAATTACTAAATATTAATTACCAACTTAAGTAATATGCATTAGATTTTTTTTTTATTATAGCATTATATAATATTATGATAAACACATATTCTAACATATAGTTCACAGTGTCATACGAGCGTAACTACATTACTTCCTCCCTCAAACAAAGCTACCTAATAACCCCCCCCCACCACTTTCAGATTCAAAAAGTTTTTGAAAAACATAGCTATATTGCGCCAATCAATTATGGTGCCCCTCTCAAGTAGGGCTATCCTTAAGATTTGCGAGGCCCTGGATACAAACAATTTTTGAAACTAATTCATTTTTTTTTTCAAACGTGAGGTCAAAAAGCTGCATCGGCCAAGGCCCTACCTACCCCCTTCCTCTTTAAGGACTGCCCTGCTCTCGAGAACTGTTATCTAGTTTATTGCATACACATCATAATGTCAACAATTAAAATCAATAACACGACAGCGTAAGATCCAGAATTTATTTAAATATTATTACTTAAAAAATTAATAAATTGTATTACCTTAAGATTGAAAAGAGTAGAAAATTGGTATACCTATTGGAAAATTGATTAGCTTGTGATGTAACTGGTAATATTACCTAGGTGTAAGTGTGTAATAACAGACCAAAATTACAATATTTCAAGGACAATTGATTCGTATAAATTTAATAAGGTGACTATGTACATTATAATATTACAGTTGGCTGGATACACCAAAATACTATCAGTTATTAATTCTTATCTATACACTTTTGAACATAAAAATAAATGCACGCGCACGGAGAAAAAGATATCTACATATTATAATAAATAGCTTTTATTGATTTTTCGTGTGCGATTTAAAAATATTAAAAAAATTTATCTACTCATTATAATATTGTATTATTATGTATATTATACACTCAACCTTGACCTAGAAGATTTTTACTATTAGATTTATAACGTTCGAAATTTATTGTCCGTCCAATTTTGTATGTGTACTTATCACATAAACACGTAGCTATAGGCATACTTATTTATATTATACCACGATAAGTTATTACTGTCATGTGTCTGGATGCGATTGACGTAAGAACCTATAAAATAAATTAAACAACAAATTGTTATTTTGTGCTATTTTTTTGTGTAGTTTTTCATTATACCTGCAGTGAATCATATTAAAATCATAGGAGATTTTTTTATCGAATCTAAACCCATTATGCAACAAGTTTATACCTAAACATAACTTATAGACATTATCGCCGTTATGCTATATTATATTATGCAAATCAAATAGCTTTAAAACTTAAAAGTGTCAGTCTAATGCAACTGCAGTCCACAGTGAATCCGGTACAGATTTTTTTATAAATATATCCTCACCTGAGACCACGAATTCAATAAAATTAATACTACAGGTAGATAGTGGCACATAAAATATTTTGTACTCGTATTTTATTTAGTTGAACGTTTACATCTGCGTCCTATAATATAGTCATGTTTTAATCTTGTATATTATAGATCATAAATATACCATATAGACGTGCAATGCAATAAAAAACGACTAAGTCTTATATTAATTAATGTTTTCGTATTATTGTCTCATTGGTATTTGTAAGCATGTACATTTAAAAAGTAGCAAGTAGGATGATCACGAGATCTATATTTCTTTAAAAAATAATGCCTCACGAAATATTTAAATTTTTTTATCCATTTTTCAGTTCGACTAAGAACATTTTACAAGTAACGAAGTATTTTAAAGTATAATTATTAATTATATGATGCATGAAAATTATAAAATACACTTCAGTAGCCTTTTATATACTAGTAAAATTATTTCTTTCGAAATATTTTTAATAACCGTCTAACTGTTCCAACTGATGGTATAGCCTAGCCAAGACTTACTGATTAATTCGGTCAAACAAATATTGTAGAAGCTAAACATATTGCTGATTAGTAATTCTGGACACAAATATTTTGAGTACAAACGGTGCGTTTAACTTTGAAACATCAAAATTAACCCAGAAAAGTGGCGTGACTTGAATTCCAGTATGTTCGGTATAATATGTTTTCAGATATTATTATGCAATGACAAACGGAAAAAAAAGGATTAAACATAAAGTAGCTGTTGAAGTTTCGCTAGAATATAGAATGTTCTGAAAAATATAATAATAACGACACATATTTGAACAGTGTATCCGTTTAAAATCGTGTAATATACGCAGGTAAAGTCTTTCTGCAGTGTGATAATTAATGATTATTATGCATAGATATTTTGTAAATAATATTATTGTTCTGCATCTTTTACCTGTAGCTTAAATATTATTGCATCGACTGTAGTAGGTACTTCTTATAACTCGAAGAAAATAATAAAATGATAATTTCCAGCTGCTCTTAATGGTGTGTAAGGCTTTCGAAAATACTCTTTCTCGCGTGTAAAACCATAATAATTTATCATTGTAACCATTACATCGATTACTAGCTGAAAAATTATTTTAAATGTATTTAAGAACAAAAAAAAAAAGGACGAGATTTATTTTAAGACATTATCTCTTATTGCCATTTCTCTTTTATTCATTTAAAGTGCCAGCATATTATCAGAATTGCAGCCTTGGGTAATTTCTAAGTGTATTTTTTCTTCCGGGTGAGAGATTTTAATTTTTATTAATCACGTCAATTGGTACCTACTTATACCAAATGTCCAAATGACTATTATACTATTGCAAACCTCAAGTAAACCAATTTGACTTTAATATCAAATTATTTAAAATTTTTTTCCAAAATGTTTAATCGTAAAATGCAATAGCCAATATCGTATATAATATATTTTATGATTAGTTTGAAGAAATGTGAGTAGGTACATTCTACAAATGTGTACGTTAGACTTTTTTAAGTTTTATACGCATTACCTACACAGGGTTACATCCAATAAGTAAAATTTTGTGGTCTACAAAATCGTATTTTTTTTCAGTTTTGCATATCTTTAGATGTCATTTTATAATTTTATATAACATTATAATTCGTTTTAATATTTTTTCGGGAAAATAAATTCGTACCGATTTGATTAATAAAAAAAACTAGGTAATAAATATTTTAACCTTCTATTTCGGCTTATAATTTATTTGATGCACTTTATAGAACGGCACCTGCTACATTAATTTTTAAAATATAGTTGTAAACTCCTGCATGCATTACAATCATAAATAATTATTATTCATCAATCTCAGTTCCCAATTTAAATGTATAGTATCATTTAAAAGCAGTTTTTTACGGTTTTATTACTGAGCTGGGGGCGGATAGTGTCATCGGATTATTAAGTAATTTTAGCTGCAGGTCGTCATTTTAATGTTCTTATTTGATTTTTAATACCATGTCTTACAACGCGGAATTTATATTATATTTTTTTCCGGGGCTAGATATATTATTATGATCCTACACCTATAACCGACGTGGTTTTTTTTTTTAGAATGTACGTGGAGGAAACGTATCGTACTATATAGAGGAAACACGCAGTTCACGTTTCAGAGACGCGTGTTCCCAAGGGTATTATATCTATTACTGTTAAAAATCTTGCGTGGCCCCTTGACTGCATCATGTTGTGTGCTGCAACGCGCACTGGACATACTTTTACCTATTTATTTTATCATTTTAATCCTACAAAAATGGGTATATACAGTGACCCACTGACTTGGGCCGCTACGTATTGCACAATAATTATTCCTATACCTACCTAATATCTATATTATATATACTATACGTCATGATATGTATATGCGGTGCGGTTCGTCTCGATTTTCATTGCGTGTATTCGTGGCGGTGATTGCTAAGTAATTTGTTTTATTCAATACGTGTGAGTATAAAAAAAATAAAAGTAAAAAATAAAATAGCCGTTTATCAACTTTTTCTACATTCAAACATGTGACAGAGTAAACGGGAGAGAAGAAGATATTTAGAGAGAGAGACACACACACACACACATACACACACGCTCGCATACACGAGACTATTAGACTATTATAAATAATCATATACCATTTCACACGTGTGCCCCTTGGACGTTTTAACGACCCGCGAAGATTCACCTTTCTATATATATTTTTTTTTCGTTACATAGAAGTGAGTGTAGCTCGTCCGCCTTCGCTCAACGCTCAACTACGATTTGTCCTGCAACGAGAAGACATTCCTCATTTTCTGATATGCATTTATATATATATATATATTTTTCCAAACAATCATTATTAAATTTAGGGACAGTTGGTAAATATTGATATGGACATAGTAAAAAAATCCATTTAATATGGCGTATCGGAAAGTTGAGTAATGTTTCCAGTCTCCGGGTCCCACAGCTATAGTTTGACCTTTATCGGATGAATTTATGTCAAATGAATGACCGTGACGAATGTTTTTTGATGGTTTAATCATAAAATATAAAATATATTAGTGAATACGCAACTGTTTAGTCATTAAGTTTGTCATAAAAAAAATTTACATTTTAAACAAACAGAATACTATCTATATGACACTTATCACCGCATTATGATTATGGTAGGTATGATAATAATATGAGCATTAACTTATAATACTAACTTTAGAGTTAAGACATGCAATTTAACGTATATTGTTATGATCAAAATATTCAAAGCGATCACTATATATGAGAACATGAAGTATATTATGAGGTACCTTGTACCTTGGGCCACTTATTTACAGGGTTATTAAAATACTATAAAGATTCTGAATAGTTTTTATTTTGTCTCATAAAATTATGTTTTTTTTAGAAGATTTTAAAAATAATTACCCTTTCCTGCACCCCTAAAACGTGCAACAATATAGTAGGTTTACTATTAGAGACCATAATTTTTAAGCTTTGCCTAATCTTCTTCGGCCTACGATATTATATAACAGTACGTAATATAAATTATATGTATACAATAAAACCGTATAGCTTAACAATATTATTTTCTCTATTTGTAGTGCGACTATTCGTGTAATGATTATTAAATAAATTATAAATTTTAACGTTGATGGTGGTTTCTTAATTTAATTTCATGCAAGCTTGTATAGTGTATACTTATGTATTAATTCTTGCATCTTGTAACACTAATCTTGGATAATAAATTACATAATTGTAGATATGTACTTATAGATATGCAATTACTTCACGGCTAAAGTCCCAAATAAACAAAATAAATAAAAAAAATCTTACAAGCACGTACAGCTTGTACATTTGGAATGCTTTTTTTCAAATCTGATGATTTATTATTGCTTTCAAATTCATATTAATAAATACAACACTAATATACACCGAGGTGAGCTATAAACTATAGACGAATGACCAAAGCTTAATTACTATGCAAGGTCCTTTTACTTTTATTTTAACGAAAAAACATAGGTATACATAATATACAATTATTTATATACTTATACTATATATTATGCCAGACCGTGGTATCAGATCGGTATATGACTTTATTCTCCAATAATATTGTATTTATTTTCCCTATTCAGATATGATTTTGAAAAAAAACAATTTTCAAATTATAGAATAGATACATAATTTTCTCGCTTTATGTCTATACATATATAATATTTAATATTATGATATTGACTACTAATTACCTATTATAAAGACGATTTACGCGCTATGTTTAAATGATAATATTGAATTAAATATTTCATAAACAATTCCTCTAGTTTATCTAATACAAATAAATTATTAATTAAATATTCAGTGTAAATAAAATATTGTGTTATAATACGCATGCTATATACATAGGTATATAAATTATTGTTGTTCAAATTTCATGTAGAACTGCCTCAACTCATATATTATGATATATCAATTAATCATATAGTGGCGTTTGACCTGCAGCCTCAGTGTCTCATCAAGATTTTTTTTTTTTTGATGGGTTACTCCCGTATAATAAAACAATGATCGTTATTGTATGTCTGAAGTATGTTTATTATGTTGAAACAATGAAATATCTTAATTTTTCCACATGAAAGTCAAAAAAGAAAAACTTTCCAAAAGTGTGAAAGTAAAGAGAATTAAATCATATTTAAAATAATATCTATAATCTCAGAATAATTGTTGTTTTCCACGTTAATTCTGAATAGGTATCTATAATATATAATGTTATAGGTATGAGTATTATATACCTACCTATGTTTATTTTATTTTTAATATATTTTAGGAACTTATTAATTGGATCCACTTTGGATCTGTCATTCGTTTATTTTTAAATTAGTACTCTGTACTGCTTATATATATTATATTGTATTCAATCACATTTAAGTTAAATTACTTATATATTATGTTATACTCGTAGTATCTAAATGTGTTTTACATACATAGTTTAAACGTGGTAAGCATTTTATATATTTAATTATTATTATAGCATGTGCAATAGTTATGTGAATATATTATTATTAAATACATTTATTTTGTTCAGTTATTGGCAATCTATCAGAAGGTGGCGCATTTTATTTATATCATCGTCATCAATGCAATAAACCTACATCGGATTGACGTAACATATAAAATACATCCACATAGACATATTATATATTATATTATATTATATACAAAGCGCGTAGTAAATATAGTTTAGAATGTCTCAGGATTCATTTTAGTTTATAAAATAATTATATTGTAGATCACTTATTATTTTATTAGTTTTAATTGCAAAATTTCTGTCGTAAACAATTATTTTTAGATTGTGGGATGATATTGTCATTTTAATATTTTCAAGTAATCATATTATTTGATATTATATACCATATATTTTTTTATTTTGTTATGTTTTGTTTTACAAATTATTACAATATAAAAACATAAAACCAAAATTGTATATAATTTTTTAAATGCAGTATATAGCCTGTATACTTGTCTTATTTTAATTTTAATTTTTATATTTTTAAACACACTTTTCATAAAGTAGAAACAGATAGAAACGGTAGTTTCCTGCTTATTCAATTTTAATCCAAACATTTCTTAAATAAATTATCTAAGTTTCATGACAATCTAATATTCTAATGACATCTCATCTCAGATATTTTATTAAATTCGTCTCTGAGTAAAAATGTTTTAACAGAAAAATTCGTTTTAGATTGTTTTTTTACGAGTAAAAATCTGATTGTTAATAGATTGAGATTTTACAACTTATCTAATTATTTATATAACTATTTAAAATATACGTGATAAAAAAAAATTTTAACTTAATTATATATGTAATTAATTGGATATATTCAAATCGAAAAATTTTAAATTTCTTTGTATAATTTTTTGTTTTTGTTTAATTTACGTAATTATTCCATTTACTTCATTTGACATAGTTTGGTGTTTTAATAATTCATTAAATAATTTACTTAGTATATAATATAATATTAATACATTTCTTAAACTGTTACTAATTAAAGTTTTCGGAAGGAGGGAAAGGTACCTATAAAGCCGACGTAATAAACGAAAGTCTTCGTTTTTCTACACAAGTATTCTCTATGATTAAGCGCGCTAAACAACCTAATAGCTATGGTTAATACAGTATTATACCTGTAAAACTTATCTAATGTTTTTATTTTTTTGCACCAATCACTGATTACCAATAGGTATTCATAAATCGAACAGGTAGTGCTTCTCTTAATATTTAAAACAATATATTACGTGTTTCTTCGTATTGTTTCTTTTTTTTTATATACCTACCTAGCATACTGTTCATAATTCATCGGAATGGACAGAATTCGGGTAGATTTTTCAAACTTAGCAGAAAACAAATAATATTTTTCAATAATCAGTTTACATTATCAGAAACTATAAAGGATGGTTTGTAGAGCGTGCACAGTTACAGCTAATAAATAATAATAATTAACTAGTTTGAATTTTAATTGTGCGTGACATAATAATACATTTATAATATGCATCCTTACGTAGTTCGCACCACTCGACCATAACTTTAACAACTTTTTTTTAATTTTAAATTGTTGATTTTTTGCAAATTTATCATTATATTTATTGTTTATAACTAGCTTTTTTATAATTTAAAGTGATCATTATTATAATAATATTATTGCATATTGACTACGGAGCAAAAGTAGGTACTTATAAATCGCAAATCTGCAGACATCATATGTATGATAATATATCTATTCGTTTTGTTAATATAGTTGCAGTCCGTATAAAAATAAAAAATAAATATATATTTATAATTAATGATACAATAAACAATGTGGTTCACATAAAATATTTCAGATACATGAACAACATATTATTAAGTTGGTACCTATAGTACAGAAATACATTTGAACCTATTATGAGAGTATAAGACACAAAAAAAGAACATTTTCGTACATTTTTTTCTTTTTTACGCAATTATTTCCACGAATAATAGAAAAGACTTGCATACAGAGACTGTAGTTTTCAACTAATTGATGCATTTAATAAATTTCACAAATTTGACTAAAAAAAAAAATGTTAAACAAATAATAATAACACCACACAATATTATGGTAGTGATCTTAATCTATTCAAATAGCTCAACGCACTGTTTTAATATTATTTTCTAATAATATGTGAACAATACTACGTCACACCATGAAATCGATATTCCCAAAGGTTTTCCTCTGTTCAGTTTGCAGCGCATTCAGCCAATTTTTCCGTCGTCATTTTTTTACGGCGAGAGTTCTAAATTCGTTCCAAACCAGAGATAAATTTATATGTAAATTGCTATGTATGCTGTACATTAGGTATAGTTATTAATTTCTAAAAAAATTTTAAAAAAACCCCACGAATGAATGCGTACAACGCGAGCGTTCGCGATGCAGTTAATACTTCAGAGCAGTATCGTCCTGTACTTCATATATTAATATAATATTATGACACTACGACCATGGTATCGTGGCTCGTTGGTAGGTAGGTATACGCGTGTACCTACATAACGCTAGAAGGCCCCGAGCTCGTATATGCGCACGGGTTCAAAGGTCGCACGCCCCCAGGAACCTCTCCGTATACATAACACAACTATATATACACGTTATGTATCATATAATACATATTATATATATGCGGGTAGGTTATATATATATATATATAAACACATAACGTATTATAGGGTCGTCGGCGATTCGCGCGGGGTCATCGCGGCAGACGGACGCGAGTTACTCACCTATCTCGACGGCCGTCGGCGTCGTATCGTTACGGCGCGCGTGTGTGGGAGAGAAAGTCATCGCGGCCGTCGTCGCGGTCGTCGTCGTGACTATAATCGTTCGTACGCGCGAACGGTAGCCCCACCGCCTAGGTCGTAAGTCTCGACTCTTACGAGGCCCGACGGTCGACAGAAGTATGATGATGTATGTAGTACGCTCATAATAAATAATATAAATAGGAATATATAGGTACGATGTTGTATTTTATACAGGGTGATCCAACAACAATGCTCACCCTCATTTTTAATTTAATAATCAATTTTTTTTTAATTCTGATTTTTGGAAATTTTAAATTTACTCAAGTACCATATTTTTAAATTCTCGAGATTTTTTGTTTTACTTAAGAAGTGCTCAATGGAGATACAAACTTCTGTTTTTCAAAAATAAGCACCCCTCTTTTCAACTGTAAAATATTACGTGGATAATTTTTCTGAAGATTTTGACGTAGGTATCAAAATCAAAATTTAAACGAATAGTTTTTGAGTTATTTAACTTTGAGTACCTAACTAAGGTTGATATGTCTACGATGATGATGGGTTTGGATAAGATGTGGGGGCTATGGAAATTTGAAAATTTTAGTAATTAATATTAATCTATCAGTATTTATTATTTATAAAAATAGTCAAACAATAAATACTAGATTTAATGTTACGTATATTTTATATTTTTAAGGGCTATTATTCTTAGTATAAACATTTTAACAATTGAAAAACTACTTGTTCGAATTTTAAATAAAATACATTAAAAATATATACGAATAATTCATAGTAAAAGGGGGAGGGGGGTTTATAACAGAAATCTGTATCGCCACAGAACACTCATTGCGTAGTTCACAAAATCTTAAGAATCTGCGAAAATATAGTATTAAGTAAGGTAGTTAAAAAATTCGAAAATCAGAATTTGAATAAATTCATTATTAAATGAAAAAATGAGGGTAAGCATGCTCGGTGAAGCACCCTGTATATAGGTAGACTTGGTAGGGTTAGGTGTAGGGCTTGCGCTCGTACTGCAATATAATAAGTGTGTACGCGCCGCGAGCGCTGTACAAGTCCGGTGAACGGGGGCGACCGCCTCGAGATGAAATGCATACTATTATTATTGTATTATTTTGACGTCGTCGTGTATATATCGTGCCCACGCATATAATATAATATTATTATGTGCGCATACCGAGAAAACTATTATGTTTTAATAATAATTATTATCGTCGTCGTCGTAGTCGTATATACAGGACGCGCGCGTATTGCCCAAAAAACGTAATCGGGTATAAACATGTCACAATCGTTTCAAACCGACCGCCTGCGGTTCACACAGTGAATATATAATAATTAATAATATACATATGATGAGAGTGTGTATATTATTATACCATGTACGTGTATGCATACTTACAATCAGGTTCGTGAGCGGAACGCGCGCACCTCCCCCTGCTCCAGCAACCGCGACGGGACTATATACAGAAGTTATAGGTAGGTAGTATAATATAGGAAGTGCCCATATAGTTACATATTATTATTATAATAATATTTAAACGTTTTATTCGTTATGTAACGAAAGTTATTATTTTCTAAACGGCGCATGGATTCTGCATAATATTATATTATTATTAGGTATGTTTGATAATATTTGTATAACTTTATAAGCATTTACATTGTATACAATAAATATGGATGACTACTGTGACTACAATAAAATATATAATATGATCAGTATCGCCTGTATATCTAAGCCTTCGGGTTAAGTCGTTATATATTATCGAACATCGCTGTTAGATATTCGTTGATTTAAAATAACATAGGTGGGTCGTGTGTTCAAGTTGAAAAATTATGCGATAGGAAATAGAAATAATTACGTTCGAAATGTGATTGTGGATGTATAATGTATGCAATCAATAAACATTTACTAACAATTGTTGTTATTTTACTGATTAAACAACAACTTTCAAGAAATCCAAAAAAATTTATATATTTCTGCAATTTTTGTTATACAACCTGTATCATATTTCCAATCGATGTATATTGATTTGGTACGTATAGGTAGAGGTGTTAAAATAAATAATAAAATAAAATCTATTGAACTTTTTTAATTGTTTAGAATAAAAAGCAACGTCATTATGCAACTTAAAAAAGATCCTCGTTTAAGATTTAACGTATTGCTATCAAATATATAATATAACGCAAATCCAATAATATATAATATATGTTTAAGGTTTAACGTCTCCAACAAGCAGTGAATATTAAAATGAACCATAAAATCTTGATAATTCTCTTCAATATGCAGCGTTCAACTAATAGTCGTAGATATAACTATAACATAAATACGTGTATTACTGTACGTTTGTTTTATTATATATCTACATACAGGCATACAGCAAATTAGCAGTATGATAAGCATACAATTTGTAAAAAAAGTAATTATTAACATTGGAAGTGTTGTAAACGTTTATAAGCTATTATATTAAATATAATGTATGTTTAATAAATGATATTATATGCGTCTACATACTGTTTAAACTTGTACGCAGTAATTATCAACAATATATGCGTGCATCAGTGAATCTACATCAGATGAAAACAAACCGACAATTAATAATATTATCCATTAACGTTTGTACATATGTACACCATTGTGAGATATTAAATTATTAAATTGTAGAATATAATTATACATATAAACCAGCTACGATTGAATAAAAACATTTTGAAATGTTTGAATTCTTAAAGTTATTATGCAACATGCTAACATAGTATTATAAATATTGCAATAATAATAATAATAATAATTGTATTTATGGCAAGCTCGCAAAATAGAGAGGAAGTAATTTCGGTGATAGTGTCTAAGATTTTTTTTTCTAGATCGTGCTTTTCAATCGTGTTCAATTTTAGATCAAGTACCTGTGTACCTTTATTCGTTGGCTGGTAGGTAATATAATTGTATACATTGACTACCCGACTACAGGTATCATATAAGATTATAATCGGTTGATCGTTTACACGACCAAGCTGCAAGACAATAACACCGATTTCCTTATTACCTATTTCAAATGTTATATATAAATTGTCCAGTGGTTGGTTTTATTATACACATCACACTGCGGTATAGAATCGTAATAATATTGTACACCACTGGTACAATACAGTGCCATAACTTTTTAATTTTAAATGTTATTTAACGAAGATAATAATTTAACAACGAGTAACGACGTTATATCTTATATAGACATTAATCACACACTGGCAAAGAACTTTAAAACCAATGTTATACGTACATGTGTTGATGTGTCTCCAACAATAACTAGTAGCAATTTTTTATTTTTATTTTTAATCAAATAAAGGCCGGGTCCCAAAATAATGTGAAATATATATTATAAATATTACCATAACTTTAATGACAAATAGAATATGAATACAATAATTAGTAAAGGAAAATAATGTTAATAAATACCCAGTTAACAAATTTGTTAAAGGATAATTAAAATCGGGATCCTCATAAGCAATACGCATAAGACGATAAAGAAATAGGGTAGTTTTATAAATAATTATAAGAAGAAAATAGAATAAAAAATAGAGAAGTGTGTCTAGTGATACGTGGTGGAACTTTAAAATTGATTTGTTGAAGGAGGGAAAGGTAGTCAATTAGGTTAGATAAAAGTTTTGTAATTTATTTAATATTAGCACCGTGTCTACGATCAACTGCAAGGTTAGATAAATTTAAAACTTTACGGACGGGCTCATAATCATGTAAAGAATTAAGCATTTTTAGAAAATAAGCAGTAAATGATAGACATTTTCGTTGAACACAATTCAATATAAATAATATATTTTTTTTTTTTTTTTATTGATCTTAAGCCCGGCAACTATGGCCATTAGCTGTTTGTAGGTTTTTTTTTTTATAGTAGGTTTTTATTGTGGGCTGAGGAACGGTTGGGTTGGAACACGTTTTGTAAATAATATATTTATCCAATGTCCATATTATATATTAATGTAATATATATATATATAGGTATAATAGGTAAATACTGCTGCAAGTTTTTTTAGAATTGTATTGTAATTACCAATTACTGATATAAAACATGTAAAATTAAGTTAAAATCTAACTACAAAGAGTTTTTCTTTGTTTTTCTTAACAAAATTACAGAATAAATGATTCAAGTAATAATATAAATAAATGTTGTAATTTAAATATAGTCCTAGTCTCCCTTGTCATATATTATGTATCTACTATTGTACGATGTTCATTGTTTATATTTGTTACTACTTATTATTCATTGATATTATGCAGCAATGAAATGTTTATTAGAATATAATAAAATTATAAAGCATAATGAAACTGAAAGCTGAAAGGTAACAATAAGAGAATCGGAAATGGGTATCTACTTCAATGATCACGATTTCATGTCGTGACAGTAAATTATTACAGAAGCGTCTGCTAACACTATTGCATCCGGAGAATAACTTCGTTACATTTTATTTATAAAATAAAATATTATCTTTAATCTTTATTATTAATTATAAAAGTATAGGCAACATATAAATATCATTGGATACACGTAAATACGTCAAAAACACGAAAGTCTTATGAAATCGAACAAGGAGAGAGAGTGAATGAGTTTGCTGTAAAAGCAAATTGTTTAATGCGTTAACCAGAAAATTGAAATTTTTGAATACAAAATAAGTATTATTTTAAAACATTAGAAGAGTTAAAAATAAAATTATTGCAGTAATATTTTATGGGAGTAGGTATACAATAACAATGGAAACTTTTACCTTTAATTAAGAATTCTCACCAGACCTGCACTATTGGGTTTGTACTCCGAGGGCATCCGTGAGACGAACAGACGTTAAACAATACTATTTGCACACTAGATGACCATTCAACCATTGCCCATATTATAATTGATTATAAGAACAATTTTAATTTTATCATTACAATTGTTGTTATAATAGTTTATATGCCTTACTGTTAAGTGTGAAATAATCATGGGTTTTTCTTAACTATTAACAAAAACGTTTTTCAATAAACACTATAAAGTAATGACGTATTTAGGAGGGAGATTAAGAAGATATATGTCCTCGTTTTCTTTTCAACATAATATATGTATAGGTATATAGTTATAGTTATGTTTTTTCAATTCATCACTTTATATCACTATTATAGGTAGATAATAAAAATAAATAAATAATAAGATGTTTTAATTTTATAGCAGGCTGATTGGACTTCCTAATATGCTATCCATTATTAACAACATAAAATTGAATGTCGAAGAAATAATTAACGAAATTGCCAATAAACCTAGGCGACCAGAATTTGTTTTGTGAAGGTTTCATTGTTTAATTCATATTAATTGTAAATTTATAAAGATTAAAGGTTTATGTACATATTTATATACTCTGTAGATATTAAATATTGGTTGTATCTAAACTTTTATCCACAAAAAAATTATACAATAAAATACTTTATTTTACTTATTACAAAATAATTTAATTTACACAACTATTCATAACAACCATAAAACAAGATCTGAAAATCTAATATTTCTTAAAATAAACACTTCAAAATATTATAATAGCTGTCTAATAATAGCTTTAAGATTATACAAAAAACTTCCTACTCAAATAAAAAACTGCCAAAAATTTGTAAAATCTGTAATTTTTAAGTTATTTGTAAAGGGACGGTTATTGAATAATGAACTAGTTGTATAAAAACAATTTTATGAATAGTATAAGCTATAACATGTATATTTTATTTTTAAAAATACTATACACTAAAACATGTATATTTTATTTTATTTTCTAATTAATTAATTTCTATTACTATTACCAGTTTTATTATTATAATCTTCTTATTATCATTTTTTTAGAGACTCGTCTATCAAAACAAAGATTTTATTTTTAGTGATGGACGAAGCAATATAATAACAATAAATGTAACTCAATTTTTGTAAACATCAATACTGCTAAATAAATTTTAGATGATTATTATCTACTACTTATGTATTTCAAGTGGAGGGAGAAAATTTTTTTAGTTATATATCCCCTTCAAAGAAATCCTAAATACGCCACTGTTATATAGATATCTCTTACTATATAGAATATAGACACATAGACACAACGCATACATAGTACAAATTTCCCGTTATTATAGGGTTATTGGCTTAACTTGATAAATGCTTAAATCATAAACTAGTACATGATCTAAGAATAAATGTGTATTAATCTGATTAATAATAACTATTATAGTTCTTTAATAAATAATTTTTTTATTTATTTATTTATATATACAAAACAGGCCGACGCCTAAATAAATAGGGTACCTGTAAAATAACATAATATACAGTACGTCAGTACCTATAACAATATATAAGTATTAAAACAACGAGTATGAATTGATGAAATTTATATATTAAGGAAAAGTTAAGGAAAGAAAGGTCCTAATTTGCAAAGTTGCATTAATTGATTAATTGGTTCATTCATTCATTGGTCATTGGACATATTATTGGTTGAGCAAATAAAAATATAAAAAGAAGTTTTATGGTGAATAAGACGTAGACACTTTAAAATTAATAAGTGAAAAGACTAAGAAATGAGAGAGAATCAATAGCGAAAGATATGAGTTTTGTGAATATTATGAGAGTAATGACTGTCAACCAAAATAGATAAATTGAGTTTAGTTAATGGAATAGTCGTGAGATGGACAGGAAATTCTTAAAGTGCCTATATATCATTGTATACGAAAAATGATTTTGAACAAAAACCATCTGTCAGCCTACATTACTAAGTACCTAAATTTTATGATATTATTGCTTTTAAAGTAATTCATTTTACTATTAATAAAACAGTAGGTTGGCTTAATTTTTATCGAAATTATTGCATTTGAAAATGTATAAAATATAATAATATACTTTAAAAGTTTCAAGCACCCGCGAAAAATATTTTTAAAGTACAACGAAATAATTAAAATCATTATTCTTCATTTAAATATCTAATTTTGCCCAAATTTAAACTTAAAATATCTATAAAAATCAACCATGTAAATATATTTTTTAGATATTTTGGTTACAATATAAATTACTTATGATAAATCTTGTTTTAAATTTTCAATCTTTGACTATAAAAATTGAACATTTTATACATTTTTAACTACAAAATAATTTTCAAACATTCAAGATTTTGATGAATTTTGGTCAAAATTTGAACTTTAAATGATTAATAAAAAAAATAAGCTAATGTATCTGTAATGATATTTATTAAATTTTCAAGCATTTTGACTCAACAGCAATTTTTTTATTGAAATTCATGGATAAAAAATTTTAAAATATCAAACGTTTTTTATGTCTATAAATAACTTAAAAAGAGTCAAAATATATTGAACATTTTTTGGTGTATAGAAAATGATAATATAAACATTCGGTAAAAAATTAATGTATCTACAGTCATCATTTTTTGTGTTATAGGTACCAAAACACAAAATCGATTTTGTAAAAAATTTGCTTTGCGAAAAAATTCCTATTTGTCCCTATATTTTTTTTATTTTTCCCGACGCTTTTAAAAATTATTGGGAGTTTTATACTTTTGATCCCCAAAGAACCAACTAGATTCAATTTTCTACCAAAAAAGATATTGATAAAGAAAATCGGGGCATTTTTACTTTCCCAAAACCTGACGACAGACATAAAAAAGAACACATAACATTGTAAAATCAATGCATTCTTCACTCCGCTCAAAATATTGATATTGTTATTTTTTTTTTAATTATTTTTTAATGTGTTAATGATTAATTAAAAAAAAGAGGGAGTAAGTAATAACCGCTCTGCTGTAAAATAGTTGTCGAGTATACCTCATCATTAAATACATGATTGTAATGTTTATTATGATAAATTTGAATTCATTGATAACTCAATACTCATTGCATACGAAAAATGATTCTATGTTTCTGAGCGAAGACACCTAACCTGTTAGCCTATACTACCAAGTATATTTTAATTTTTTATGATATATTTGTATTGTGATTATAATAATTTATTTTACTATAAGTAATACAGTATAAATACAGTCTTAAAATGAATCTAAATATTTTGAAAATGCCATTGACCATTCTATATGGTAAAATATACTTTAAAGTTTCAAGGCCCCTCATATTTTTGAATTATAACAAAATAACTAAAATCGCTATTCTCCGTTTCAACATCAATCTATCTTCGTCCAAATTTAAAGTTTAAAAGTCTATAAAAGGAAATTGTGCTTCTAAATTTTTTAGAATTTTTTAGTATGAACTAAACTTATGATGAACCTTACTTTACATTTTTCAATCTTAAGTATGAATATCAAAAATCTTATTCATTTTTAACTACAAAATAATGCAAACTTTCATAAGAAACTTTATATTAAATTTTCTAGCTATTATTAATCAAGCAAAAAAAACAATTTCTCGACTTTCAATCTTTGAAGATCAAATTTTGAACGAGTATTTTTTAGTAACTTATAAACATTTAAAGTTTAAACAGGCGGAGTAGAATGGTACATGGGTGTCCCGCAAAATGTCCTCTACTCCGCTGATTTAGACTTTAAAAACTTATAACTAATGAACTACTTGTCCGAAATTTGATTTTTATGGATTGAAATATTCCGAATGGTATTCTGCTTCAGATTATGAAATAAAAAATGTATGGTGTCATTCAAAAAAGTAAAAGACTAAAAAAAGTATAACGATTTAAAATACTAAAAAAATTAATTTTTTTCAGAAATATTTTTTTGAAATTACATTAAATTATGTAAACAATTTTTTTTTTCAAAAAAGTTAAAACTTTTCCAAATAATGAGTAGGTAAATATTTGTTGGATCACTTGGTATACTATATAGACATATAGTATTTCTCATTACTTATAGCTGGCAAGTATCACTTATTTTATTAACTATAAGTCTATAACTAAACTAAACTAAATATACTAGCTTAACAATAAAGCTGGGTTTCCACTACATCATTTTGTCAGTATACCTATCATCTAGAAGCTGCATATTATTATTTAATGATATTATGTATGTATTTATATGTAGGGAGATAGTATTTATATGTATTGCCGAGATTTTGTTACCTACGTCATGTAAAATATAAGGAACACGTCACGACAATATAGAACGGTGGTGACGGTGGTTACTAATTAACCCGGCTGCTTAAGGAAAACGTGTCGTTTTTAAGGAGTTGTGTTTAGGCAATTCTTTCGTCAATTGCGGTCACTGCTCGTCTTTGTATATATAATAAATGATTATTAGTGTGTGTGTGTATACGGGCCCAATCATCACCCGCATCATCATAGGTGCAAATAGTCTAAATTGTTTGGGGGGGGGGGGGAACCAAGTCCCCTAAGCACCCCCTCCCCATCACTGTTTACACCTATACGCATCATACACATTATGCACGAGCATGCACACGTAATTTAGTCATTAGAACAAAATATTCAAAACCAATTGATGGACGTAAAGAAGCTGGCAAAAATTTAAGTACTTTCAAAGATCCGGTTTAAAAAAATGTAAAGATGTTTGAATGCACAAGATTACTTTGCATCGGTCGGAGCACTTTTTCAATTTTAGCAAATTCGTGACGGGAATAATATTTAAATTTCATGATATTTTAAATGTTTAAGACGAAAATTAAACAAAAGTATTTAATTACTAATTAGTAAAAACATTTACTATTACCTAATATTTACTTATTAGTTAAGGCTCATGCCAAACCTTATCAATTTTTCTTCAAAACAGCCTAAGCGATTGACAAAAATTAAAATACTTCTAGAGGTATGAATTAAAAAATATCAAAATTTGTGATTTGGTAAAAAAGTTAACTTTGTTTTTTTAATCATTTCCAATTTATTAAGGTAAATTAAAAAAAAAAAAAAAAATATTGTATAGGTAGTTGTTGATTACTGATAGTTGATATCACGGAGATATCAGATAATATACTAATTAAAGAACACAATGTTGTGACTGATAACTGATAATCGTTGATCATAACAAAAAGACAAAATGGAAACAGTATTTTGACTTTCGAATTCTATAATGGGCCATCTATTCATCTGCATTCTGCCTCATCTCATTCAGTCATAACTCATAGTGTCTTACCTATTTCATATAGGCCTTATTCAGCTGTTTTGATTTTTTTTTTTGCTTAATTTTGTATTGAGACGATGCCGGCGTCTGAATATTCCAAGGACTCCGACCGAACCACAGATGTACAGACACATGATCAGACGCTGTTTAGCGCCATCGTAACGGATCATCCACTTATATTGAAAGGTCTGTCTGACTGTGGGTTCATAAATGCTTCTCCGATACAAGTCGCTGCTTTACCGACAATCATCGAAGGGCATGGTAAAATGTTTTAATCTTACCCATTACCTCCAAAAAGTACATTTTACATAATATATGATTTTTATATTTATAGACACAATAGTCGAGGCGAAAAATGGAACAGGAAAGACGTTAACTTTTGTTGTACCGACTTTGATGAGACTGAAATTAGAACAGGCTCATTTACAAACTATTATTTTGGCACCGACAAGAGAAATCGCTGTCCAAATACAACAGTGTGTGAAAAAAGTTGGACAGCACTTGCCAGGTACTTACAACAAAACATTATTTTTTATCAACCTGACTATAAAATAATTACTTGGTAAAACCTTTCAGTGTGTAAACCTATATTATCTAAATAAAGATTTTTTCCTAATTTATTATAGTTACACATCTTATGATATAAAATCCAATTTAAACTTTTCTGTTTGTAAAATTTAGAACTGAAATGTGAATATTTCATTGGTGGTACTCCAGTTGATGTTGACAAACAAAAGGCAAAATGTTGTCAAATAGCTGTCGGTTCCCCAGGACGCATCAAACATCTACTTAATGATTACGTGCTAAAATGTTCAGAAGTAAAGAGTTTTATACTTGATGAAGTTGATAGATTATTTACTGACAAAAGTTTTATAAAAGATGTTCGGTAATATCATTAATATTGAATTTTAAAGAAAATAAATAAGTAAATAAATAAATATTGTACAAATTTAAAACTTTATGTATAGCTTTATTTAAGAGCATTTATTTTTTATATAGAAATTGGCCATATTTAAAATTTATTAGCCAGTTACTATTTAGTGTAGGTATTAAAATAGCGCAAAACTGTTTACATTATTATTTATTGTTAAATTAATTAATTTATTGTTATATTTAATAGGTATATTACCCATTTTTTACAATTGAAAAATTGCTATATTAAAAGCAAGTTACTATTTTTTACAATAATTTACTGAAACTTTTTAATTTTAATGAGTATTACCTTTTTTTATGTTATTGGCTATAATTATTTTAAATTTTAGTTCGATTTAAAAAATATATATGTTAAGAATAAAAAGACTAGCTTAGAACAATAGTACTAACGCAGATTTTATCATAGTCTATTATAATGATCAGTGAAAATTGGTTATCATAAAATGTTATATACTACACAAAGGTTTTCATTGTAATTGATGCTTTATTTAATTTCAACTTAATAAAACATTTATGTTATACATATGATATTGATAGAACATTTTCAGTTTTTTCATTTAATTCAAATTCCCTCCAATACATATATATATGTACTTTTACTTATATTATTATTTTTGAATAAAACCTAAATTAATTACATATGATCATCAAATTTTCAATGAAAACATTTTTATTAAAAGATAAAATTAAAATGAATAGTTAAGCTAGATTAGACGGCTGAAACGTGATTTTGATTTCTAATTTTGTATTACCACTGATTATAAATGTATAATTATATACTTATTTTTTTTTTTTTAATTATAATCGAAGACAATATATATTGTTTCCAGACTGATTGATGCTAAACTTCCAAAATTAAAGCAAACGATTGTTGTCAGTGCATCAATTGACAAAAACGATATGTCTGTCTTTGATGAGTTCATGAAAGAGTATATTATGGTCAAGGGAGCAGAAGAAGATTTGAATACATTACAAGACCCATCAAAGTTCCTATTAGGTATTAAGCAGTATGTAGCATGTGTTAAAGCAGTCAGTACTAATATAATATTATTACCTGCAAAAAATGTGCGTCTTCTCAATATATTACAAAATTTGCCGTATACTCAATGTATCATATTTACTAATTACATGACAAGGTAAACATATAGATAACATATTACACAATAAATAGTGTATTGTGATTTTGTTCATTATAATTTTACAGAGTTGAAGCTGTTTGTAATATGCTACGAGACCATAACTATAAAGCTGATTACATTAGAGGTGATCAAGATCAAAGTATTCGATTAGAGTTAGTAGATAGATTAACATCTTTTAAATCAAAAATACTTGTTGCCACGGATTTGATAGCCAGAGGAATAGATTCGTCAAATGTAGATTTAGTGATTAATATGGATTGTCCTAATGACTGGGCTACATATCTGCATAGAATTGGCCGAGCTGGAAGATTTGGAAACAAAGGTTGGATAATAGTTTTTTATAAGACTAAATTTAGGAAAAAACTGAGATATTCTTTTTTAGGAAATGCTTTTACTATATTGGATGATGAAAAAGAATTGAGAACTTTTAAACATATTATTAATAGTATTGAAAGTATTAAGGTCAAAATGTTGCCAATTGCAATTACAAAACCTATACTTGAATATGCAGACAATGAGCTTGAAGATCTTAATTTAACCATTGAACCTGAAATGTTACCTATCCAAGAGACTGGAAACAACATAACAAAAGAAAATGGAAGTAATATAACTGAAGAAAACTTACAAAAAGATAATGCCAATAAAAGTAAGACAATCTTTAAAAAATAATCAATAAAAATTTTAATTTATTTTTATTATTTTAGGCGATTCTGCGTTTAGTTCTAATGAAATCGAATCAAATATTAACAGTGTATCTGAAGAATGTCAACCATCGTGTAAAATAAAATCTATTTATAAGTGTGGTGTATCTGAAAAGGAGTCACTACAAATGCTTTGTAAAATTGTTGAAGAAACCGAAAAAAAACTTATTAAAGATAACATGGTTGACAAAAAACTTTTAACTGATGATAGATCTTTTGTGTTATTTGATCCTGAACCCTTTCTTGATGACAGTGAGAAATATACAAAATATAGTCCCGATGAACTGTTCGACATTGTAACAAATTATGATGCGGATTTTGAGAAATATGAAGCTAATAAAAATTTAATGTCAAAAAACATTATACTTCAAACTGTTAGTGAAAATGAACATTTTAATATTAGCCCGCTTTGTGAAGAAAATGATTTAAAAAATTTGTCCAACACTACTGATAAAGTAATAGACAATATAAATACAGATCAGCAATTGCAGAACCAGAATAAATCTCAAATTAATCATGAAGACATGGATAAGCAGCTTGTTAAATCATTATGTTCAGAAAATTTGTCATATAAATTCATAAGTGAATCAAACAACAGTGTTGATGATACTGAAATCGATACAAATAATAGTCAAAGACCACGATTCACTGATATATATAGTTTATTTCAATTACCAGATTTTGGCGTTCTAAAGCCAGCACAGCATGATAGTGAAGTTGCTCGTTCAACAGATGTAGGAGAGAGTGATGTGTCAACTATAATTTGTGAAGAGAGTAGTGAAGATGAAGAATTGTGTGAAGAATGCAGCGATGAAGAAGAATGCAGTGATGAAGAATTCAGCAATGAAGAAGAATGCAGTGATAATGGCTGGATTGATGAAGAAGAATGCAGCAATGAAGAAGAATGCAGTGATGAAGAAGAAAGCAGTGATGAAGAAGAATGCAGTGATGAAGAAGAATGCAGTGATGAAGAAGAATGCAGTGATGAAGAAGAATACAGTGATGAAGAATGCAGCGATGAAGAAGAATACAGCGATGAAGAATGCAGTGATGAAAAAGAATACCATAAAGCAGAAAAATCCTATGATGAAGAAAAATATCATGCTATACAAAAAAATTGCAATAAAAAAGAACATAGTGATATCAAAAAACAATTTGAGAATGAAAAACAAGAAAAAGAAAAAGAATATGAGGAAGAAATTGATTTAGAAGTACAATCTAATGAAAAAATTAAATTAAAAGTAGAAAATAAAAGTTTTGATGAAGATATTACAAATAAAAATTATTCTTATGATGATCATCTTGACAACCATGGGGTATATTCTGTGAATCAAACCGATAAGTTTGTACAGAAATCGTTTTGCAACTATATCCGAGAACATGATATACCTAAAAGAGGAGAAGAAAATAATGATAACAGTGATCAACCAATAGTGGATTATGAAATTTTAAACGACTGGTATGGCCAGTGGAAACAGCAAATGAATCTCATACAAACATTTGTCAGGATGAGTAAGTGATCGTCTATTGCGATAAGCTATAAACTCAAAAGAACTGAATAATATTTTTTTAAAAAACTTTAAACTTTGTATTATAAATTAAATATTAGTTTTTTAAGTTTTGGTGAATGGTGATATTCACAGATTTTATTTTTTCTATAGTAAATTATAGGCATACAGTTTTTTTTTTTTTTTTATAAACAATAAAACACCACAAAATGAATTTTAATTATTTAATTATTTCCTTAATCGTTATGATAAACATTTATCAGTCGTAATAACTAATAATTAGTATTATAAATACCTACAACTAATAATAAATATCATGTTACGGGTATTATAATATCACGATACGTTTTATACATTATAATATATATATATACATAGAGAGAGCGAAAAGTATAAAGAGAGAGACACGATTTTCTCGATCGACTTGAGATCACGACGCGATCGCCATTTTTGTTCGTTTAAAATCAAAAAATTGCAAACAATTATGTGCCACGTATGATACATATTATTAAAATAATAATGTATAGGTACAATTTAAATTCTAATATTAAACGCGCGGCCGCGGCGCCGGCACTGACGCGGGTTGAAGCGGCGGCGGCCGTGCAGTCGCAGCAGTCGACCCGTTCCGCAGCCGGCCGGCAGCAAACTCGTACACCGCGTCCCGGTTCCTGTAGATGATGTTGGCGAACTGGTCCACGTTACCATACGTCTCGAACCTGGTATTGGCGCACATCCGGGCCTTGGGCTCGGGCAGCCCGGCGTCGCACTCGACCGGGTGGTAAACGTGCACCAGGTCCGGGTCGGCGGCGCGAAACACAGACGCCGCCGCAGCGGTCCGCGACCGCACGAACTTCTCGTACAGGTCTACGTCCTCGTTACCCCATCCCCGGATAGACGTGTCCAGCCCTCCAGCGGCCGTCAGGTCGGTGGCATACGCACTGACGATGCCGAACCCGTACTGCCGCCAATATCCGGTGTCCTGGTTGACCAGGAAGTGGTTCGGCGACCCGGCCGCCCGGCCGTACACCACAACAGGATCGTATTCGCTGTACACGATCGGGAAGTACGCGGTGCGGCCGCGGACCGTGTTCAGTCGGACGCGGTCCAACGTTGCGGCCGTCCACAACATGTCCACGTCGACGAAGAACAGCAGGTCGTCCGGCGGTGGGCCAGCCGCGTGGACGGCGCCCGCGTGCAGCGCAGCCGCCCTAGCGAACGGGCCACTGGGGTCAGGTAACACGGTGAGTCGGGCGTCCGGGTAACGGGCCGCGAGCTGCGCCACCGCGGCGGCCGCCCCGTCCGCGGTGGTCTTCCCAAATGGTACCACCGTCAGCGTGACGCGCTCGCCGTTCGCTAGACACACCGACTCGTAATTGTCCACGAACCGGGCGAACGTGGCCAGCCGGTTGAACAGCGGCAGCACGAAGTGCACCGTCTTGGCCCGGCCGTCCGGCCGACGCTTGACCGGCGGCCCGTCCTGCACTCGGACCATGCCATTATCCGTAATGTCTTTGGACGGACTTCCCGCTTCGTCGTCGTCATTGTCGTACGCTTCGGCGTCCTGCTGCTGCGTTTTCAGCTTCACTTCCGACCCGTCCAGCACTTCGCGCACTTCGAAACCTGCAATGACCGAATCGTATGGATTAGTATATAGGTATTTATGTTAACACGTTTAAAAGAAATTAAATATATTGATTCGTTTAATATTAATTACAATATGAATATCTAAAAAAATATTTTAAATGGTTTTTGGGTGGCTTTTATTGGAGATAATTTAATACTACTTTTAGAATTTTTAGGGTTATTCAATTTGATTACAAC
>JACXSJ010000874.1:128153-151181 GCA_014851325.1 Pentalonia nigronervosa | reverse complement strand
GTTGTACGTTTTCAATGTTCAAGCAAACTGATATTTGAAAATATGATAAGACTGTACACTGTGCCTGTGTGCCATATTTAGATTGATTTAAAATTCCCTATAGATTTTATATGACAAATGATAATTGTTATCTTTACATTTTATTACACAGTATAGGTGTATTCACACACATAAACGAGACACGCGTTCGATGGTGTCTAGTCGCGTTCGTAAAATCATTTTATTTTCAGATATAACTAAACATAATATTATTTTCCCAACGTAATTTCAATGCATTTCTGATTTTGTAACACCGCGTTTGCCCGCGTTCGGAATCGCCTAGTGTTTAACTAGCATGTAAAGATCAAGATAAAAATTATTATAATTGTCTCGCTCAAACACATTATAAGAAACTCGCCCAAACACATTACTTTTATTATGCGGATAAAAAGATAATTCGTCCAAACGCAGACCGCCCGTATTTAAAAGGTAATTCTAAGACGTGGCATCCTGTTTAAATAGATTAAATACAACCATTAATGTGGTTAATAATATATAAATTAGGAAAGTGTAGTTATTATTTATTAGGTAAATTCCTATTAAAGTATTAGTAAAATTTTTTTTTTCAATGTAAAGTAAATTATTAGTAGTTTAATAATATTGAATTAACCATAAACGACAATGTTAATATTATTTTTATTATTTTTACCATTATGATAGTAACTATCAATAAATATAAAATAAAATAATTGTACTATCCATTAATGATAATATATCCGACACCATTCATTATAAATACAAAACATATTTATAATCATTGTTAATAGACACTTATTGTTTATTAAAGAGGATGCCACACTCAGAATGTTCTCTCTCTCTCTTAGAGGCTCATAAACCTACAACAGCAAATTTGTTTGTTATATTATAGTAAATTGACCTATTTTCAGTCAAAGAGGTATAACATTATCTGTGTTTATCCGTTTGATTTTTTTTTTTTTTATTATTGTAATTGGTTCTGTTAAACTCAAATTTGAGGTATGTTGTATACATTTGCAGTATGACATTAAGACGGATGTGGAATCCTTTTAAAGATACAATCATTATTATGGTTTAATAATATATAGATTAAAAGAAAGCATAGTTTATTAAATACTTACCTATTAATAAAATAAAGTGCAAAATAAATTATTAATAGTTTAATAATATTGAATGTCGATAAACGATGATGTTATAATGTTATTTTTTAATTATTTATTTTTATGCTGCAAAGTTGACCATCATTGGTATTTGATTAAAAATATGTGAAATTTGAGTCATATCACTATCTACTTAGTTAATGTTGTATACATTTTTATTATTCGAGAAATTGTAAACTGTGTACCTGTAATATGATACTATTCAATATATAATTATTATAGAATCCCTGTGTTTCTATAATGTGTAAAATTTTATGCATTTATAGTAAATAACCTATAACCTACTATGGGTGTATTAAATATCCATAATAAGCGATCGGTTATCAGGATTTGAGGCAGTAACGCACATTGCAGCCCCTTCTTATAAGGTTACATTATTAATACATCATTTGTCGCCGAATATCTGTGCACCTCTTTATACGCACTTATATTGTAAAACGCGCGAGTGCGTAATATATATTCGGCTGAGAATGGTGTTGACGATGGGTTGGATGGGTGACTGGATGACGTGTGGGTGAAAGTACGATGACGAAGTGCGTTTATTGTCCTCGCGGTAGCAAAGAGAAGTTTTCACGGCTGACGGAAATATCACAACCCGTCGACGCGCTGACGACGACACCGCGTGCGCGAGGGGAGGGGGGCGATCGTTTCCCCCGCCACTGCAAAACGGGCTCCCGGCCGAAATATATTATAATACTATATATATATACTCGTACATAATATACTTACATGCATATATATATATATTGTGTACGCGTACGAATAACATAACTACTTTGCGACAGATTTACAGATTTAAAGCTAACCCTCTCAATTATGCAAATGGTTTGCCTGTTTAAAGCTGCTGCAGGAGCGGCGGCGGTGGCACCAGAGAAGCTTTTGAATATCGCCCCCGCCCGAGTGTATAATACATACACATACGCATCACTATATTTATATTCTTGTATACATAGAACAAGTATATATATATATATATAGTACGTTAGATTAAAGTTTCGCGGCGGCAGAACAGGGAACGTTGCCGCCGTCGCCATTGAGGAACGTTACATTTCTAATTATTCTGGGACCGTTCCGTTATACAAGGTGATTCTTTCGAAGGCGATAAACACTTTTTAGGTACCTCTGAACGGTGTAAATATCAACGTTTTAGGAAATATTTCCTCGAAAAATTCGATGGATAAAAATCGAATTTCGAGAGTTAAAGAGCGTATATTATAGTTAATTTGCATTTTGCAATAACAAATACCTATATATATATAATTAAAGTTGTGATTAGCATAGTGGAGTGTAGTAATTCCGGGAACCTTGAAAAAATGTTGGTACACTACTCCTACTCGTACTATACTTTGAAAACTTAGTTTGTCAATCAAAACTGCTCGTTCAAGATAAGATTTTGATTTTGAAATTTCCAGAAAAAATATTCTGTTTCGAAATATTAAATTTAAAATGTAGCAAAACCCTATCGCTGTCAATCAAAACATTTCAAACCCAAAAAATGTGATAACGGGGTTAAAATGTGTTTCTTTAAAAAATGTTGTCTTTTAACGACGTCTAATAACAAAAAAAAAAATGTACAATCATTTTTAAAATCGTTAACACTTTTCGAGAAAGTTAGTGTTTGCCTAAATATTCACCCTGTATAAACAATGGCTCAGAGATTTTGGGGCACAAAGGACGTAGTGGTGTGTGTGCACGTGTGTTTGTATAATACACGAGTATATATACGCACGCTTGCGGAGCATTTAGACGCACAACACGATCGTTAATAATGAAAATCTCATCATCAGCATCTTCATCGGATCTTCAAAATTCGTGGTTTTCACGTGACAGTGGTAGGTAATAACTATTATTCTGTATAAACGGCTGATGTAGATTATTCCCCATTGTGAAAATAATCGTCATTTTCCGTTATCTTGATGTTGTTTTGGGGTAACTGACCAAATAGTACCTACAACAGTTTTACATTATGCTCTTGGTATAAGTCTACCGTAAAAATGTTCTTAGAATCCTGTGGTCAATGTGAATCGATCAGATTAAAAGAAAAATAGATATTTATTAAATAGCGTGCCTTTAGCTGTATTGAGAAACCATCGCTATTCGCCATACAGTGAAGTTTGTCCCTGATTCACTATCGTATACCAACAATTACCTAGGTAATGAAAAGGGCTGGGATTTCGATGACCACTATAATGTTTTCCAAATCTAGCTACGTGATGCTTGTTTTCTAACATATATGGTTTTTGCTTTCTTTAATGAGAATAAGACAATTTTTTTTTCTGTGTTAGAATATTTTTGAGTTTAGGGTTATTTTTTATTAAACACTAAAATCGAGTGTTTTTGAATTTTATTTTAAGATTTTTACTTAAAACATTAATTTTATCTAATTGATTTGGAAAAAATACCAATATTTTGCAAATTTATTTTTAATTGGTCTTTTGGAGCTAGCAAAATTCACACATTCAACATTATAAACATAAAAATTCTACATAAATGTTAGTTTTAAAGTAATATTAAATTAAATTTAAATCAATAATAATACTTTTATTTGTATAAATAATACACCTAGGTAACCTATATTAACTAACTTTATTATGAAATCAGATTTAGTACATTTTTAATTTCCTATATTATTATTTGCATATTATTTGTAGGTATTATGTAAAATGTATCCATATTTAACCATTTCAATGTGTATGTAACAACTTTTTTAAGCATTATATTCAAACTTTAATTTTTTAATTTAAAAAATGATATGTCATATGACTTCAATTCTACTTTATTTTAATGCGTATATTATATGTCCATAATTTATTCATTTATTCATTCTCATAATAAATTCTTATAATACACGTGGCACGATAATTATATATGCTTTAAAATACGTGCACACCCCGGATCTGGATTATATATAGGAAGTACCGTCCTATTGTTATCAAATACGTTTACATTTATAAAGACGCACCATTTTTATTTTCTTATATCTTTTTCCGAGAATTCTATTTCGTTTTCGGGTGGTTTTCTACACTTTTGTAAATTATTTTCCAGTAAAATAATAATGGATGACAAATATTTTTTTCGCATTAGGTAACCATTACATATGTATTATATTATATTATATTGAAGGTATACCCGTGGTACCTCCCTAAGTCGCCGCGTGATGTCTCTGTTACATATTGTATAATATGCTGTTATATACCTAGTTAAACGTAGCGGTTACGCTACCATACACATTTCACTGTATATTATATTATTATTTGTTACTTAAGTATATATAAATGTTCCTTTTTCCAGTCTAGAAAAACCGTTTAATTCTTGGCATCCCTTCTTCCATCATACGAACAGAAATCATAAAAATCGAAGCATTAATAAAACCACTATAGGATATGCGTATAGTCGATGTATTGCAAAAAATCGTTTTGAAAGGTGGCTTTTCATTTGACCGAATGACCCAAAATTACATATCGTTTGGGCGAAATTTACACGGAACACTAGTATATCTAAAACATCGTTTGAGCGAGCTTCTATATGTATATTTATAAAATACATATGGACTAATACGTTTTCCTTCCCATTTTGAGAGACTTAGGACTCTCAGTTAACTCTAACTGGTATGGTTAAAAATGTATTATATTGCCATATAATTTATTATATTATATTTATTCACTAATTTTTTTATTAGTATGGTATCCGTATCTTATAACCATTTGTTTAATAAAATATATTTTAGAATTAATTTTTAGTAAAGTTTTTGTTTGAATTTATTTTAAAATACTAATTACTTGATAAATATTAGGATGTGGATGATATAAAATTGAGTGTTATAATTACCGTAAAATGATTCAGTGCCATTAGTAGTGCCTACGAGGTTTGCAATTTGTAGTTGTAGTAAAATAGTAAGTATAAAAGTTATTATATAGGTAATATACATTACTTCACTATTATTTAATAATTTATAAATTCGTCTAAATGATTGTAAATTTCTGGATCAAATAATATATGCTTTAATCTTGTAAATTTTGGATCATTTGCCCAAATGAATGACGTCCATTTTGAAATATTTAAAACCTAATCGGGATACTAAAATTTCTTAGAAGTCTAGAGTCCAGAGTCTAACAGCTTATAGGTTGCTACAGTCGCGGCTGTAATCTAGAATTTTATCATTGATTTTTGTTTACATGACATTTAATTAATTTGAGATGACTAATATTAGTGTTTGCAGATAAAATATTAACGCTACATTTAAATATTAATATATCAAACCATTTTTATTCGATAGTTGTACGCGGTTATATTTTTGTTGAATATTTAAGACCAAATTTAGAATTTATGTCAACCCTAATTATGAATATTACACTTATCTTAGAGAGTAGAGGGTCAGGTTGGATTAAAAAATAGTTTTTATTATTTTCGGTATGAGAAAAATAAGTTTTAATTTCTTTTAAAATTAATTTGTTTAGTAATATAATATATTTTTTAATTCTCTCCCTCACCCCCATAAAAATGGTTCAGACGCTCCTGAAAACAACTGCAGCCCTCCTATAACGCGTTTATCTCTCATCGTTGTCTATAGGATTAGAATTGAGCATATGACCTCATAATGTAATATACGTTATAATTAATATAGAGACTTTCATTAAATTTTTCCGTTGTTACATCAAATATTCATAACATAATAATAATTAGCAAATAATAATTTAATAAAAGCACGTTAACCTTGATAAATCCATAACTGTATTTTTGTTGCCAAACTTTACTATTCACAATATTATGGTATATATATATATATATATTATATAATAAACTTAAATATAACTTTTAATATTTTAAAATGTTTCTGTTATTTTAAAGTGTTTCTGCACATAAAACGGCGAATCATAAAGAATTTGTGCGAAATATACCTATATATATATATAAACATACCCAACTAAGCCAGTCGTCAATGAATGTTTAAACATGTCGTTATCTTGCAACGGCCGAGATCACGTCTCAAGAGTTCGGGAAATAGTATATTATATTATACATATACACCAACGTGTACATTACTTGCACCTATATTACACATTTTTGTATAATATGTAAAAGAATACTGACTAATCAACGTTACAACCCCCAAAACTATGATAGCTAGATACTTGAAATTAACAAGGTATACTTTCGTACCACCGTTTAATAAATAATGAACCAGATTATACACTAAGAAATGATTTTCCAAAATTCTAATTTTTTAAAGACTTACAC
Source organism: Pentalonia nigronervosa (assembly GCA_014851325.1). Taxonomy (NCBI): domain Eukaryota; kingdom Metazoa; phylum Arthropoda; class Insecta; order Hemiptera; family Aphididae; genus Pentalonia; species Pentalonia nigronervosa. The sequence goes on along the minus strand of JACXSJ010000874.1, from coordinate 144,768 downwards.
AGGGACTTGTTGGCTCTAATGAATATTTTTTTTTTGTATTATTTTAGGGTCGCCATTATTGCAGGTTATAGTGGTTTACAGTGGTTTGTAAGTTTCTCAGGGACGAATAGTTTAGTTGACAGACATGAGTATGTGGGTGGATAATATCATTCTCCACTGAAAAAAAAAACTTTTAAAACATCGCGGCACACCGGTGTGCCACGGCATCCTTAAGGTCCCTAGTATATAGTTCACATCGAACGGAGTTTTAGACGGGTTGAAGCCGCTGAATAATATATATTAATAATTTGTCACGGGCGACGCCGCGCGGGATCGACTGATTTATATTGATATTGTATACAATATATAGGTTAACTCGCATTTACTTATAACGATGTTTTATTTTTATTTTTCCCGTTTCGATAAAATGACGCGTGTACGAGACACATAAAAGGATGATGACTGACGGCGGCGGAGGAATGAAAACCAAAAACAAGAATAAATCGTAGTCGACCGATATAATATTATAGGTGTATTACGCGCGTAGATATACGGAAATATTGAGTGACGGATATCAATAGTGTGTAAGTGAGTTATGTGCAAAGAGGGAAGAAGTGTGTATTATATGTGTATATATAGAGTATTCCGTCGGTCCCGCGGGACGTAGTGTATAAGAGAACTACTTTGTCGACGCGCGCGGGATTCACATCGCCAGTCGATATTTTTCTATACCTTTATACACAACCGATCCACTGCCGCCGCACCCTCGATCCATCTCTCCTGCCACCGCCGCCTAGCTTACTTTTTCTTCTATACCCACACATACCCACACACACACACACAGATAAATATAAGCCTTAAGTAGTTTTTATACACACCCGCACACGTCAGTTATAAGAAAAAGAAAAAACTGAGTTCGCGACCTTCCCGCCCACTCGTCCGTCACTCGTCAGCGATTTTTTCTCTAATTTCGTTTCGCGTATATACGACGACAACGACGTTCTGAGTATATAATATAATAATATATGTACCTACATATATATTATTAAACGTATTATTCTATTATGCTGCTGTTGCGCAGGAAGAAACAGTATTTTTCCCTCTTTTTATTATTATTATTAATCCGTCGTCGTAAAAATATAACGGAAAAAAAAACCTCTAAGTCTCAAATATTATTCTCTCTATAAACAGTGACGGTAGAGCGAGAGAGATATATAGTTTTGCAATTTCAGATACGATTTCAATCTTGGAACCATATGGATATAAAATTATGTGTAACTCACAAAAAAAGTCCAATTCATCAAAATTGACTTGATTTTGTTTCATCTTTTGGTTTGTATTCATTATAAACGTGTGATACGATATTTTTTATTCCGGTGACCCATAAAAGTGGACTAAACACTAATCGCGGTATGTTGTACTCAAATAGGTCTATAATAGCTACAATAATATTTTTTAATTGAGCGTTTCCATGCTTGTGAACGTTAGATCCGTCGTAAAGAAAGCATTGTTGAAACAAGAAACATTTAATTTTTATTTCAAGTAACAATGAATATTATTATATGAACAACGAACGTACGTTTTTATTTGATTAAAATTCAAATTCTTTCATATACTTTACCGGGCAACACACATACAACGGACAAAATATTTGTTTTCTTTTGAGAAATATTATACTTTAATTTGGTTTTTGTGTTCAACTGTCAATTGGATTTCCACCTGTAGGCGTCCTGCCGCAAGATAGTGTTTGAAACGAACGAACAGGTGCATGGCGTTGCATGCTGTTGCAGGAGATCTATGACCGCGATAATACACGACGATATTTCATTTAATAAATAAAAATTATATGTTCTTCCGTGATATCACAATATATTCTACGTATATAATGTGTTGGATAAACTTGCAGATAACTATAATAAAAGCCACGACGATTGAGTTGGACTTGTTGCGGACGTAAGACACGAATGATTCCGCGAGTTTGCGTAACTGCGAAAGTGCGCAAAATTTAAATCGATTTTATTACTCGTTTTAATACTATGGTGCAGCGTTATTCGTATATTTTTTGTGTCGTAACGCGGTTACAAATTTTAAAATTTGAGATGCCACAGGAATATGTTATAAAAAATGAGAGTAGAGTAAATCGATCTAAAATTTGGTCTGTTTGGGCGAATAATTATGTATCGATTTGGCAAGTATTTATTCCAGGGCTTGTATTTGAAATGGAAATTTAGTTTTACGTTATTTACAATTTAAATGTTACACAATTTTTGCGTTTATCGTTATTCAGAATTTAAACGTTTAACTAGTTTCGAGTTTATTGTTTATCGTTAAAAAAAATATCTAATTCGGGGAATGGCCCGGATACGAAATATAATAAATTCTTGGATTGATTGATAAATCGCGTGAAATAAATATTTCAACGAAACCAATATTATAACTTTTAACTAAATAGATTTTAAATTATTTCGTTTTGCGTTATGTTTTGTTTAATGATATATTATACATTTTGTTAGTCGTTACGTTTTATTTTGTGGTATTTAATTATTTTTGTTTAAAGTTTTCAGTTTTAATGGCGTTTACAAATTCCAATTGTTTTATATCATACATAACGTTACTATAACGTTTGTAAGACCTGATTTATTTCATTAAAAATGTCGTTTAGGTAAATAAGTATAAATATAGGTTTATTGGTAAATTAATTTATATATTGTATAGTAACGTACATTGTCAATTGAAAAAATAAAGTAACACACAAAATACATAATTAATAATAAATCTTAACTTTAAAAATATATTGTTATAGTAACATCGTAATACACCTACAGTCGACATTAAAAACAATTTTAATAATAGTGATATATTATGATTATCAACGAAAACGTCCGCACCAAAGTCACCAGGCGACTACCCAACTAAAGTAAAAATAATTTTACTCGCCCGAACGATATAAATGATAGTCGTCCAAAACGACTATTAACTTTTTGGTCGAAACTATTACCTTCGCCCAAACGACCACCATTCAAAAAAATTATGTGGCAGGTTCGATGGGGATGTCATCAGCCTCGGTCGATTTGAACGTCTCTAATATTTGTCACCACAATTTGTATAGCTATATCTAAATAATATACAGTACCTACATGACGATGAAATATATATTATTTACCGAGCGTTCGGACCAACTGACCCTCGACCGCTTTTATATTCGAGTGGAACTATATATATGACAATCGTAAAAAAAAAAAATCCACAACGGTTAAAAAAAATGACCGCGTATACACAATATATATATACATACACATATTATATTTATAAACCATATATATATATATATAGAGAGAGAGAGGTATACCCACGGCGTAACGGCGTCATACGCGTATTATTATTATATACATGTACTTTTTAAGTGTGCGCGCGTGCACATATATATATATATATATATGTGTGTGTGTGTGTGTATCGCGCCCGGCTCTTTTCCGCGAAAGTGATTGATTATAAAAATGTGCGCGCGATTTCGGTGGCTGGCATATGCCGAGCTTCAATTTTATTAATGGCCATCCCGCACAGCGCGGCAGACCAATAACTGCACTCTAACTTTTTGGTCATCTATTTTCCCGCATATATATATATATATATATATGTGTGTGTGTGTGTGTGTGTGTGTGTGTTCGTGGTGTGGAATATATTTCTCGCCGTACACGCGTATTGTATACGTGTATGCATTCAGAATAATATATAACTGACACGTTTTAACTCTGGATAATATAAATTGTATAAACGAATATATTATATACGTGTACATATTATGTATATACTATATTGTATATAGAGCGCGCGTGTAAAACCGAACGCGGCCGTCACCCGCATCATATAGAAGTACATATATGTATATATAATATGTGCGGCGAGTGCGCGTGCGTAACGTTTTCAATAATCTCGAGTCGATAGGTACCTATCGATATATCAACTATTATGTGTAGTGCGGTACTATTATGTATAGTGTGTAGTCGGTGAGTAGGTTATTGTGAGGGAAAATTGAGGGATTCTTAAGGGGTGTAGGGCGGGGGGGGGTATAAGCCATCCGAAATCCTCCGGCGCCAACTAAATTGATTATTATAAATCATTGGTATTATCCAAAATCAAAATAATAGTTAATTCAAATTATATAGTATAAAACAGCGGTTCTTAACCTGTGGTCCACGACCACCCGGGGGTCCGCGGCAGCCTAAACACCTAACATTAGTCAATACGTGACGTGAGTGCACTATTACAATATTTTTGAATTATTTTTTTTCATATAAAATATGTCTTATATTGTAAAAAATAAACCTATTTTATTTTTATTACACCGATGACAATGGAATTCGATACAAGTAAGTATCTAATATAATAATTTTATTATTAATATTCATTTATCAGTTTTTCTTGTTCATACAAATTATACAGGCGTACAGCACTTTAGTTGGCAATCGTATATTTACTACCAATAAGTGCAGTTGATCGATTTTACTCAATTATGGTTTTATAAGTTAAAATGGGACGTTGGCTAAATTCGAAAAGGAAGAATTCTGACGTTGATGATGAAAAGACTTCGTGTATGACAAAAAAAAGTCAACAAAAATTCATAAATATGATAGTATTTGTTTATCAATGTGTTTCACGTGTAACGGATCTGAAGGAAAACAAAAACCTCAATATGTGATGTTTTGAAGTATTATCAATTATAATTATAAATGTGTATGTTTTGTTATGTCTACTTTTATAATTTGTAAAATAAAATAATTATTATAATTTTGGTAATGATAACATGAAATGTTTTGTAAAAAAAGATATTCGACAAAAAATTGGTAGGGGGTCCGCGATTTCTAAAATTCTTTTATCGGAGGTCTGTGTTCTACAAAAGGTTAAGAATCGCTAGTATAAAATACATTTTCAGAAAAAAATATTATACGCGAGGCTAAGCAATAATTTTAGCGAGTCAATCATGACTTGATTTTTTTGAAATAAACAACAAGTTTCGATTTTGATGAAAACAATTATCTATAATTAAGTACGTCTTGTAACACTGATAAGACATTTTTTTCCCAAAGGAATACTAAAATTAGGTTGAAAATTTAATTTGTAATTGGCGCCAAAATGTGAAAACATTTAACGTATTTTATCGCCCGAATCCGATTTTATATTCAAACTGTTAAAACTGAAGTCAAGAAGAGTCGGAATTGTTAGTGAAAACTGAAGATTCAAAAATAATCGAAGACAACATATTAAGTGTTACATGTCATAACTCGTATTATATACGCTTCGTACATTTTTTGGGGGAGGGATTTTTTTCACCGAGAGTCGATCGAGTGTATAAAATATAATAATATATGTACTATATATTATAAAAATGTGTGTAAGGTGAGATTGTAGTTTAAACAGACTGCACTTTATTAGACGCGACATTGCGAGTGCGCAAAGTTTATTTGATACCGATTTCCTTCTGCGGTCTTACATCATTTTTGTGGTGTGCATATAATAATTAATAACATACAAAATATATACCTACCTGTGAATCATATTATAATCTATACAGTCGTTATTCTCAACAGTTGTTTAGCAGTCATCTCCTGTTCTTCGTTGACGAATTCCCGTTGTCGTCGTCGGTTGTGCTGCAGTTATTATCGTCAAATACCAAACCTTTGTTGTACAAATGAAGAGGGAAAACAATATACGCGTTTAAAAAGTTGCACATCAAAAGATTTGCCACGCATGAGGAAAATATCGCCTTTAACACTATACCACCCTCATACTATTCATCCAACGCCTTTCCGCAAATCCTCCCCTTAACACGATACTAAATTCTAAGTTTTATTGATCGTTCACCATTCTCTACACACACATATATATATTACAAAACCGTTATTTATATAAACTTCTTAAACTAAATAACTCCCGAGCTGCAACCTTCTAACCAATTAAATAATATATAAATATATATACCGATATGAAATTTATTATTCTGATACGGGTGGTACGGTATTATTGTTATATACACCTATTGGTATTTGGTATACGGTAGATTTACCAGTGTGAGTATGTTAAGAAAGCGCAGTCAATTGTAAGCTAATATTATTTTTATAGCTCTGTTTTTATGTTAGAAATGTTTTGAATTTGGTGTAAGTAACTGTTTTTGTATTGTTAAATATTTCAAATTACTTTTTTGATTTTGCTATATCAATTATGTCTACGTTTAATCTACGAGTCTTCAAGAACGCAAACGTCAGCCTTATTTTTTTTTTCAATAGATATTATGGGCGCACATTAAGTTTTATGCAACTTGGGAGTTCAACAATTATTTTACCAAATGTGGCCCCAAGTTAACATTTAAATTAAACACAATTTTGTAAAGCTTATCATTGAAAATTTGAAATACTTTAGTACATTGAGATTTCCAATCTGATAAAAACATTCTTTAAAACACTTGACAATTGAATAGCATTTGGCCACTGTGGTCAAAACTGGTTAGCAATATAAATACCGGTCTCCGATTAATTAAAAACGTTTTATTATAATATTATAAAACCATAATATAATACATAAACGATAGAATAACACGAGGATACGAACTAGACATGATTAATGTATGTTAAAACTTATAAATCATAATACACAAGTGTCCCGAGTCACCAACACCTAATAATATAAAATCACATTTATATTATATATTTCGCCCTTCTTTGTCATTATAAAGGTTTTAGATTTTTTTTTTTTGAAATATGATGAGAAATTTGTCAGTAATATAATAAGTAATATAATATTATATAAGCAAGAGTCGTCTTTATGTCAGTGTTTTTATTCCGCGAGAAGGGGTGAACGAGTCGGCAGCAAAACCGTTGTCGCTCCTTGTCGTAAAATCCCATATAAATGTATACACCACTATGTATATAATATAGATGTAACATATATGTATATAGCGATTTATACCTGAATATCATATAATAAATATTCACTCGCTTTACGATCATAAACTTTTTGCTCCGTATATTATACGTAATATGAGACCGCGTACTATACATTAAATAAATATCAACATCGACCGAAAACAAACTACCTATGAAGATATAACTGCGTAAAACCATACCACGAATCTTAACTATAGCCCGCAGCAGGGTCCTGTGAGCATATCTCATATGATACTATACAATACACATGTGTATATATATATATATATATATTACGTTGTATATACATGTTTAGTTTCCTCTGTCTTTCTGTTAGAAAAAAAAATCCCCTCCTTATTTATTGTCCTACCGGACAATACTGTGCGATATTATTTGTAACATATTATTATTATATATAGTTCGTATAGAGATTTAAGGATTTTTTTTTCGCTTTCTTCTTACGATATAGTTTTTTGATTAAATATCGGCGGCGGCGGCGGCGGCAGCTCCTCGGGTCGTTATAATAAAACAAAAATATCTCGTTGGCACACACACACACATCCAAGTGCGAGGTATATGGCTGATAAAAATCTATATAAGCCGACGCGGAAAAAAAAATAAATGTATATAAAACAAAATAGGAGATATAAAATGTTCGGTAATCCGCGACGAGAAGTCGGGAAATCGATACAGCTGTAAAAATAATATTTTCCCCATATTTGGCGTGCCGAAATTGCTGCAGTTTGGTTACGGCGGCCGCGGTTCTCCGTAGTTATGTGCAGCGTATTATATCATTCTCCTCCCGCACAAACATATTGATATTGATATCGATATGTATACACGCAGACGTGGGGTCGTATTATTATTATTATTATTATCATTATATATATAAATAAATATCGCGGCGGCGGACGGACGGAGTGTATATAGTACCTTTATCCCGGTGGATTGATAATAACGGATAGTTTATGGCAACGACCGCGGTGTGCGCCGTCCCTATCCTCCATCGCCGGCAGATATCAAAAGAAAATCTGCACCCATTACTCACGCGGAGACGGAAGAAAATTGTTGTACGAGAGCAATATTTGACCACTTCGCCGCCGCACTGCAGTACGCTGCTGACCCATTTGTATTTACACACGCGTACCGTACACATACCCACACTCTCGCCCACTCTCTCTCTCTCTTTCCACTTCGATCTTTGTTAGTGTACGCAAACACACACACTGACACAACAAACAAGTCTATTGTACCAATAGCGATTCTCCGCGCTCGGGATCTGCGCGCGGAACCAGCGAGTCGTTTGCATATTATCGTTTTCGTGAAATCTATAAAACATAATGTAATATGCCCGTTACGCAATATTTGTCGATTTCTTTCGGCGGCCGCTTTCGTTTTTTTTGTTTTTATCGAATTCCGCTGCTCCGACAAAATATTTGACGATGTTATAATGTCCAGTGTACCTAAACGTTATTTGCGTACACGTTTAGACGGGCAATTCGTATGTTATTATATCGTCGCATCGTCTTCGTTTTCTATTTTGGCGGCTATATGAAACTTTTTTCCTCCCGTGCTGTGCTTCTTTATTGACGTTTAAGTATATTGCTTTACAAAATTGAAAAATTCTCGAATTTTGCTCCGTGGAATATTGACCCAAATGATAAGTGATAAGTGATAAACTTATAACCATTAATTCCCGAACCTCCACAACTATCAAGTATATAGTTTCAACGTTGATAAATAATTAATTATCAATATTTGCTATGTCTATACCCACTGATCATTTGTATCAGCATTAGTATAAATAAAATTATATTTTTGTTCATAATTTCATTGAAATATTTCAAGAAGATTGAACTATTTAAAATATTCCGAACCCTAAGATGTACGCAGCCACATGAAAACTAAAAAAAAACGTAATACATGCAGGGCTTGCAAACGTTGTAAATGACAAAAAACGATAGAAATTTGTAATTAAAGTGGAAAACATTAAACAAAAATAATTAAATACTACAAAATAAAACATAATATCGATTAACAAAATGTATAATATGTCATTAAGCAAAACGTAATTTATAGGATATCATTGAACAAAACATAACGCAAAACGAAATAATTTAAAATCCATTTAGTTAAAAGTTATGATATTGGTTTCGTAGAAATATTTATTCCTTATCAATTTTAGCGATCAATCAAAGAGTTTATTATATTTCATATCCATTCCCCGTATTAGATATTATTTTTAACTATAAGCAATAAAGGCAAAAATGTTATAACGTTTAGATTGTAAATAACGTAAAACGAAATTTCGATTTCAAATGCAAAATCTGATTATGTGTGTATAGATATTAGATAAATACGATAGACGTAAACAGTGTTAATAGTGTTATATACATATTATAGACGTGTTCAATATATAATATGCATTGTTAATTTTCAAAAGCCTCGAACTTCTGGCGGATTACGTTTCCAGAGCCTTTATAGTTTTCCGTCTTCGTACTCTATTGTTTTTGTTTCCAAACCAGCAATTGGGGTTTAATAAACCTACAGGGTGGCCTTACTGATAACTGTTGACTATTGGATAATATGATATACGATTATATAGGTAGTTTCGAGTGTCTCAAAGCCACTTCAAAAAAGTTTTAACACATATTTTTTTTTGAAAATCATTGTTTATTTTTATAAATTTAGATTTAATTTTGTGTGGTTTATGACAGTCATACCCTGAACAAATAATTTTTGATTATTATAATTTATTAATAGGTACTACACAAGTATGTATACACAGGGTTACCATAATTTTTTCTTTAATAATAAATTTATTCGAATTCTGATTTTTGGATTTAATACCCTCGATTATAAACAATAAACGTATATGGGTAATAAATAATATAATTTAATGTAATATTATGTATTATGTATCAATATTATTGTTTCAGAATTTTAGGTTATAATATTTTATTGGTATTTATAAGCCAAACGAATCGATTTCGGTAAATGGTAATTATTATAGTATAATAGTGTTATTCAATATGCAGCGTATTTATGCACTTTATATTATTATGTATAGTAATATATGATAACGGACGATATATACTCCAACTTGAAGTGCATAAATTATATTAGATTGGCTTAATATCAACTATATCATATAAGTTATCATGGTATTTGCGGAACACCGCGAGTGGATATAGATAACATTATAATGGTTTGCCAATGTTGAATTTATCAAATTATAATATATATTTAGGTAGTCGTGTATAATATAATATATGTAGATGTGGAGTTTTAAAATGAATGCGATAGTCACCAAAAACAAGAGTGTACGTCATTATACCTGTAGTCACCGCGTATGTTTTATTATAAATTATTTGATTATTTTCGTATGGTATTACACAGTTCAAGCGGACTGTTCTAATGTTTTTAATAATATTTTAAACTAGTGCATATATTATAATATTATTATACAGCTGTGTTTATACTGCGCATACATTATAATATATTATTTTGTGCACACTTTACACAGCGTGTACATATATATATATATATATATATATACGTACTAATAGCAAAACTATAATGTCTTTTATACGTTTATAAGTTCTTTGTAAAAAAAAAAAAACATTCGCATCGCGCCTTATAATAAAATCCTCACTTCCATGTAGGCACTTCAGAATTATAGACTTTAAGCGTTTTCGCGAGTCCAGCGATGCGTAGAAAGTTTAACTTTTAACGACTACAATCGTTGCAGGTGGTTGGGAATTTCTGAGATTTGGATGTTCGAAGAACAAATTTAATAGTATAATTATATTTAATGATGTAAGTCTCATAAATTTACCATGTAAAATTTTACTGATAAGGTAAATTTACAAAAAAAATGTACGATTTACATTTTTTTTTTTACCATTCAAAAAGTTATATGACCACTTTATTTGTATCTTTTTATATTTTTTATTAAGATATTAGGATTATAATACAAATCAGGATTTTTATAAAATGATAATGACCGAGAGTTTATTTCAAAATCAAACATCCCTCCATAAGCCTGGTTTGAAGACAAACATATTACTAATAAACTTGGAGATTTAAAAATGTTGATTCTCTATTTTTCATTTTGGAAAAAAGTTAATCAAATTTTAGATTTTGTTAAACCTATTACTAAATGAATAACAAGATTAGAAGCTGATAAACCATATATAAGTGATGTATTTTATGCACTACTTGATATGAAATCAATTATAATTAACAAACTACTTAAAATACACTTTTTGTTCAAAGAAGAAAAAAAATCAATTTTAATATTTATTAACAATAAAAATACTATGACACTTCATCTTATACACTACGCTAGTACTATACTTAACCCAAGGTACCAAGGAAAACAATTGGTATTGAAGATGTTTGAGTACATATTTCTCATTTCCAAATTATTGATCCCTAAGGAAATACAAAAAGTAATGTCTGAATTGGCTCATTTTAGAACACACGAAGGCTTATTATGGAGTAAACAATTTTTATGGTCACTTGATATGAAAATTTGAGCCCTTCGGTTTGGTGGAATGGCGTTTGTGGAATTAATAAGTTAAGGTGAATTGCATCAGCAATATTATCTCTACTTTCGTCATCTGCCGCTTGAATAAAAGATTATTTAATACATATTCACTCATTCATATAAAAATAGAATAAGTTAATTAATGAGCGGGCTGGAAAGTTATTATATATTCATTAAAACCAAAATAGTTAACATAAAAATAGGTTAAAAAAATTCCCAAAACACTGAAAAGAACTTTCAGTCAAATGTAAGTGAAACAAAATCACATTCTAATGTAAATAATTTTCATACGGCCCCTTATACAAGTACTTTTAATATAAACCAGTTGTCAAAAAAGGTAGAACCAGAGCATCACCATATAATCAAGCTCCAGCGAAGAAGATTGGGATACAGACGACTTAGTTGATAACACAATGGATACAGAAAGTTTTTCTTCAAGATCAGATTTTGAAGAAGTTATTAATACATAGGTGATAGGTAGTTAAATTACACAGTTAATTTAATTAAAAGTAAAATATTAATTTAACAAAAGGTGCTGTTTTCTTTATGCTATAAGATGTTTTTTATTTGTTATACTTTATTAATTATTTCTACTTAAACAAAGAATATCAATTTATTTTATTTTATTTTTTTTTAAATAGGTAAAAATTATTTTTGCTTTCTTTACATAATATTGTGAAAAATTCAATAGGTACACTATAAATTGAACTTTGATAAAAATTTACCAATTTTACTGTAAATTTAGTAAATTTACCGGTAAAATTACTCGGTAAATTACCAACAATTTTTTTTACATAAAATTCATATGACTAATTATATTGCTGTATCAATTTTTTTGTTTTGGCCTTCAAACTGTTTTTCTAGAATCAGGTTTAACTGACATGGTGGTGCATATATATTATATCGGAGACATGTTAGTTACGTCCCAGAACACAAGTTTTGTTCAGGCATATTTTTCACTTGTTAATAATTGCGTTGCACAGTAACGGAAACAAATTTATACCAAATGATTTAAATATTTGATGTGGTTGTTATGGACGTAGGTTATCAAACAAACTAAAGTGTTTTGTCGTTTAACTTTTTTAATAAAGATAAATAATTGAATTACGAACTTTAATTTTATATTTGTGTTATTAAACTAATTATTTTTAAAAGGTAGGTGTAGAACTTAACACTATAATATGATAATACGTTTTTCAGTATACTAGCATATTTTTCTTTTATATTTCTTTTATTTTGTTTATTAGCCTGTTCGATTTAATCCAAGTATATTATTTGTTATTACGAATTGGACTTCTGCCTGTTATATTTAAACAAATAAGAATAATTATACCTATAGGTATATTTTATTTATTTATCAACCATTTTTTTTAAAAAACTAATTTTTTATTTAGGCTATTTATTACATGCGTTGAATAGTGAGCTTAAATAGTTAATTGATAGATAATATTAGGAACAAAATGAACGAAATACGGAGTGAAGAGACTTCTTGGAGTTATATTTCGTAACTATTATTATAATGGAATTTATCATTGGTCAAATAATTTTAAATAACTTAAGATAGGTACAACAACTATATACTATGATTATTATTAACTATATCGACTAATTATATTTGTATTCAATTATTTTTAATGCGGGATGAAAATATATATACTAGAACCATTACTTTCAAATAAGCCGGACACAACTAGGTAATTAGTCTATATTATAACATACCCTTTTTAGGGACCCAACTCATCCACTAAAAGGTACACGGGACGCAATGTGCGGTATTCTGCCATTATATATTATACAGTCGTTTGTATTAAATAAATCCTGGATTGTACGCGGACTTAGTACGGTTTGATAAAATCAGCCGACAGATATGTAGTTTGCTATATTTAAGTCATAACATTAACCATACGCATCGGCATAATATTATTATATTGCTATAGGCCGGACGTAATAGTTTTACGTGTAATGAAAAGTACGCGCAGTGATGAGATTGCTTTACTGCAACAAGTGTAATATGCTAAATTGTGACGAAGGTATCTACATGCAAGTCTTATAGCGAATTTAAATGTCTAATGTATATGTTACCGACGTTATTATATTGTGTGTGTGGTTTAAGCGATTATTGTGTCTCGATTTCACGAAAAAAAATCGACTGTCTCGTAAATCTCATATATATTATAATTTACTAGCTGATCCTGCAAAATGTTGCCGAGACAAATTATATAAATGCCTCTCGATTTACCCTATGGAGATTCCCGTCTTCTCGGTGTTCTGCGCCCTATATTGGAATTACTTTCACTGGTCGACTGTCGGCTAAAATACGCATTTAATTTGTATAAAATATTCAGTATTGGTTTTAGAAATGTCGATTTAATATTGTGTAAACACATATAGGTAACTATCCGATGAAAAGGACTTGGTGGAATTCAATAAGCTAACCACCGAGTCAGTTTTTATATTTTTTTAAGAATCTTTAGTACGTAAAATACGTTTATCTACTAGAGTAGATAACCGTAGTACAAAAATATAAATCGCTTAAAATTTTAACTCAAGTTTAAATAATATTATTTAAATTAGAAATCGTAAAGGTTATTTATATGTTATTTTTTAAAATAAAAAAAGTCTTTTACAATAAATTTCAGTTTAACTAAGATAACATTTTGAAAGATTTAAAGCTTCTGTAACAATTATATTACCTATCTATTAAAAAATAATATATATAGGCATTTGGTATTATTGAAAATGTTCGAAAAGCTTAGCTTCTAAAGTTCGCTCTCGTCCCTCCCCGAATGGCGAATATGGTAACATATATATATAGGGATATCGAAAAAAAATGTGGCCGAACAAAACTTCCCGTTCTGAAACGTTTTCCTGCAAGGCCGTCTGTGATCGAAGACGTTTGAGTGTTGATAATAGGCGTATACAACATACGAAATGGGCAATAAGAAGCGAAAACTTTTCAATTTTCAGTATATATATATTGTAAGTATATCATCGTATATTTAACGTGATGGTGTAGAAATATCTGACGATAAATGGGCTCGCCGAGCTCTACACTCATCTATATATATAAAATACGTGTCAATATATTCTCCTTGGCGCTATAATGCACACACACACACACACATACACACATACTTTTACGTACGAAATAACGGATAGCCATCGGAAAAAGCTGCGGGAATAAAAAAGTAAAATACCGAATGTCATACATCATGTTTGGACGATGTGCCGCCGTGCATCATATATAAGTACAAAGGGTGAAATAGAGCTGATATGTAGCGAACAGGGGTCACCTTTATATATATATATATATAGATGGATATATGAACAGAGTGATGTGAGAGAGAACGCCTGCAAAGGCCTCGGGAGGGATGCCCGCAAATAGGTCATACGTTTCAATTTTACTTGTCGCGCGCGGTCCTCGGGGACGCCGTGGTTTATATACGAGTAAAAAAATTATGAACTTTATATATAAATAAGACCGTATACGCAGCCACAGTATCGAATCTTTGTGGAGAGACTGTTTTGAAAGTCGACCGTGCGCCAAACCGGCGAGCTGCGGATGCGGTGGTCGCGCACACGTTCATATTAATGTACCTATATATATGAAATAATACACACGTCTGCAGCAGTTTTTTCCGCGTTTGCTCCGGAGTTTTACTTTTCTTTTACCCACCGTAAAATCTATAATATAATACGTCTATACAGTGTAGTATTTGAGTAGGTATATATATATATATAACAACTCTGTCAGTAAATTTGACCGTACAATTCGCCAAACATGCTACCTCCCGTTTTCTACAATAACGCAGATTTTGGAATTTTTGTTTTATGTTGACACAGTACTGTATTTTACGAGGCATATAAAAAAAATACCGTGATATAGTTTATCTGTTGAATTTTGTCATTTTAAAAACACGAGTAGTATACGTGTCATTCTATATTTGAGAATTAAAAAAGGTATTATTTTTCACGTCTAAGGTGTCTAAGTACACGCATTTATTGCACCGAGTAAAATTATTATCGATATACTATCTGGTATTTGTTTCAATCATTTGGTGCGTTCCTCCCATTAATGGATGACTAATGTAAAATGTGATTTTCAATGAGGTTTATTTAAAAAAGAAAAATGTTCATGTTCTACCAACATCACAATTGCAGAATTACTCGTATAGCACTCTCATTTGGTTTTTAATTGGTCAAATCGATTGATTATGGTCTGGATAATATGAATAAATTATGACTTTAAAATAGATCAATGTAAATTGTACAATTTTACTAAACACATGAAATAACATCTAAGTATATACTTTTATTTTAACGTGGGCTTACAAATGTTATAATAACGTTACCTATATATGACAAAAAACGATTGAAACTTGTAAACATAAATTAAAACGAAAAACAGTAAACAAAAATAATTAAATACCACAAAATAGAATATAACGATTAACAAAATGTAGAATATATCGTTAAACAAAGCATAAAACAAAACGTAATTTATAGAATACCATTAAACAAAAAATATCGCAAAACAAATAATTTAAAATCCATTTACAAAGTTTTATCATTGGTTTTCGTAGAAATATTTTTTCCAAGTGCGATTTATCAATCAATCTTAGCGATCAATCCAACAATTTATTATATTTCGTATTCGGGCTATTCCCCATTAGATATTATTTTTAACGATAAACGCAAAAATTATGTAACGTTTAGACTTTTAACAACGTACAACGAAATTTTGACTTCAAACGCAAACCCTGATTTAAACTTTTACTTACCTTGTATGACTTAAATGTATAAATCAATTATGTAACAATAACAATAAGTCGGTGTTTGATATTATTCATAACTGTTTGTAATGACCTTAAAATAAAGTTCGCGAACAAATATGAACAAAATTCAAAAAAAAAAATCGATTCATCAAACAAACTATAAGAACCCAATTATATTCCCCTCTCGTTCGCACATCTCAGACGTATAGTTCGCGGTATAATATTGTCGATGTGTGCGTGTATATGCGTATGCACGCTCGTTTGCAAACGTGTGTCCGCGCACACACTAACGGGGGGGGGGGGGGAAATGTAAATAAGTATAAATCAAGTCTCCGGGATCCCAACGATATCCGATTTATGTGCACGCTGCAGAACGCACGAGTCATCAT